>QODF01000036.1:1752985-1769629 GCA_024372805.1 Oostethus manadensis | reverse complement strand
TATATATATATATATATATATATATATACATACATACATACATACATACATACATACATACATACATACATACATACATACATACATACATACATACATACATACATACATACATACATACATATATACATACATATATACATACATACATATATACATACATACATATATACATATATACATATATACATATACATATACACATACATACATCATAGCTAGAGTTTACTCATTTTTCCTGAGTGTGGGTAGTGTGTAGAGTGCAGTGACTGAGGTTGTTGCTGGCAGCAGCTCCTGTGTGAATGTTCACTGCATGTTACGTGTTATTTATGTCTAAGAAGCCTTATTGCTATAAATATGTATACTTTATGGTTAATATGAGTGCATAAGTGACTACGGTGGCGTTAACTAATGTGTAGAAATGATTAATAATGCTAAAAAATGTATTTAGAAACTTGTAAACAGATTTTTAAAGCTATAACTAGAACATTTTAAAATAAGGAATCCTACATGACAGAAAAAAAATGCAAACTCCACCTAGAGAAAGATGCCCCAGCAGAGGTTCAGATCCAGATCTTCCCGATTTCCTGCCTGTGAGGCCAACATGCTAACCACTTGGTCACCGTGTTAGGTCAACTGGCGACTCTAAATTGTCCATTGGCATGAATGTGGGTGTGAATGGTTGTTTGTCTTTGTGTGCTCTGAGATTGGCTGGTGACCAGTCAAGGGTGTATCCTGCCGCTCACCCAAAGTCAGCTGAAACCAACGAGTTGCGATAAATCACAAAATTCAGCATGTTTCTCTGTGTTTTGCCATTTCACTAAACATGTTTACCTAAAATTACACAAACATTTACCTGTAAGTAACGCCTCAGTGTTATAAATTGTCATTGAACAGTCTGTGCCCTGATGAGCATCTTCATTTGCGATGAAGGACCAATAGTTGATTGAGTGGCTGTTTCATAAATTGGAAATTGGAGTGCTGGAATGCTGTAAACGTTGACAGTATCTTATCATCTGGCCACTAAAACCGGGCCTTCTCACCTTGGTTATACCCGATGTATGCCACAGCTGAGACCTCCGGATGATGGCTGCGATGCACTCATCCCTGGCCACAAGATCAGGTCGGAGTTCTTACAGCCTATGCTTAAAAGACCATCATCTCACACTTTAACAGCCTCATGTCCAGTTTAAGACTTCTCTCGCTGACATTTTGAAGGTCATACCCCAATGGGTTTGGTAAGACTGGCCATTTGGGAGATCACTTTGTGTATCTCAGCTGGTTCTGGTCCGGCTGCATTTATGATTACAGATTCATTGTGTTTTTCTGACCTTTGCCAGGGGAGTCCGAGGTGAGGCCGTTAGCGACGTGGGTGCTCGACGGATAGCGGCAGAACTGTGGCCCCTGTGGTCTGAGGGTTGGCACTGTGCTGCAGACAAATGGCTTAGTGTTTGTCTCTTACCAGTTGGTTTTTTTTTATAAGCCGGGGGGGGTCAGACACACTGACAGCCAACATCAGCAGGATCAACAGTCAACACACAAACACATTTGTGTGCGGTCTGTACGGTATCACACAGCCAGGCTGTAAAAGTGGTAGGACAAAAGAGGAAATCTGCATTGCAAATCGAAGCGTCAAAAACTGCCTGCATCACTTCGTTCTAATATTCCATAACGGCATCCAAACTGATGATATTTGGCTGGTCGCCTTAGGAAACTGCACGGCTTGGGGTGCTTTTGTATCTTTTCTTCTTTTGCCAACACTGTGCGAGAACAAATCAATCATCTCGAATCAATTAGCCCTGCTATTGAATCAGTCATTCTACTATCCTTCATAGTCCAACTCAGTAAGGAGGTTGCTTTAATACGATGCTATACGCACATCTTCATACACCTCTATGAATGATACGACTTTGGCAAGTAGGTGTGGTCTTTTCCCTTTGACATTTTCATGGGTCATTTTTGTATTCTCCTCCAAGTGATATCAACACTGCAGTGACAAAAGGTTTAATGTGCCATGTTTGTTATGGAGCAAACAAAAGCCAGATACGGGCAAACCCCGGCCCACCGGTCATATACGACCTTGCCAATTATTTTATTACCTTTAATACCCAAGCTGTAGCTGGAGATAGGATTTACGATGCCATTTTTGAATAAGTAAGTCCCTACAAGTAATTATAGGCACTACAGTAATTATGAGGACTGCATCACAGCAGCTCAGAGAAGATGAGACTTTGAAACAAAGCAGAGTGGGTAGGGGGGTTTGTTTACAGAGCAGTGTGAAGGACAGAAATGCAAGCATTGCAAGTTCAGATATTTGCATAGGGAGGGATGCTTACATACTTTGGATGTTCAATGTTTTATCTTTCTTAGTTAATGTTTAAATCCCAAATCTTTTTTCGTGTACATTTGGGGTATTTTATTCAGCAAGAACCTTATATATATATTTATACATACATATGTATAAATATATATGTGCATATATATGTATATATATATATATATATATATGTGTGTGTGTGTCTATATATCTTTGTATATAGTGTGCATGCTTTATGCATAGAATACTATAAACACATTTTTGACAGTCAACTGCTGATGACATCACAGACGGGCGACGTAGCTGATTTATGCTTCCGTTTTGCCAGCCGTTTTGAGATAAAAATACATTAAGAACACAGTTGGACTTAACGAGTGTATAAATAACACGCCAAGTTGCACGCCATATTCTACGCTAACTGGAAAATATATGCAAAATTTGCTAATTTAGGTGCCACTGTAATATACTTTAGTATACGTTACTATGTTTGTTAGAAAAGTAATACACAAGGACAAAACTCTAGGGTCCTTGGAGTCCTTGCCTCAAGTGCAGCATTGATAGTTCCAGCTTGTAGCTGCACACATGCTTTGCAAAAAGGCTGAAAAAAAAGTTAGCTGTGGGCTACAAATGGCCGCCAGGCCCCACTCAGACCACCCCTGGTTTGCATATTTGACTGGGAAGGTGAAGTGTTTCCAATTGATGGAGGAGGGCCTCCAGGCTCTGGCTTCTCCTTGGTGCCGTCACTAGCTATGACTTTCACGTGCCCTGCAGGCTTCCGTGCCTCCTCCTTTCCGACACTTTTCATTAGACTCCCTGGGGCTTAGGGAGCTCCCGTGCATGCCCGGATGTGCTGCCTGTGACAGCCTTTTGCATTGGCTTAAGCCAACATAACAATGTTTTTAGTTGAGGTATAATTTCTCTGAATGGACTCGAAAAGGCCCTCACGGTGCTCGAGTAGCAAGTTGGCCACACAGTCAGGAGATATGGATCTCCGTTGGGCATCTCTGCGTGGAGTTTGCATGTTCTCCCCGTGCGTGCGTGGGTTTCTCCGGTTACTCCGGTTTCCTCCCACATTCCAAAGACATGCATGTTAGGTTCATGGGCCGCTCTAAACTGTCCACCGGTATGAATGTGAGTGTGAATGGTTGGTGGTCTGCCATGAGTCTAACTGGCGACCAGTCCAGGGTGTACCCCGCCTCTCGCCCAAAGTCAGGTGGGATAGGTTCCAGCATACCCGCAACCCTAATTAGGATAAGCGGCACAAAAAATGGACAGATGAATGGATGGATGGACTCGAACAGGATTTGAAGACAAGAACTCAACGTTTCATATAAGGACTTCAAATTCCACCATTTTCACTTAGATCTGAAAAATGACCAGACCAGATTTGTCACTTCCAATTGCAACAGTATCCATTCATTATTATGGTTCTTATTTCCTGTCTTTGTTATGCGTATGATGCAAAGTACTTTTTACACACTGGATGTAAAAGCTGGGAAGGGATTCCTCTTCTTTTATGGGGATTTTAAAGGTATCTGTAATTTACAAATGGTTAACACCGATGGTCTAGACTAGTGGGGTACGTGACTGTAAAAAGTTTGGGAACCATCAGACTTTAGACCTGAAGCCATATACAGTGGAACCCCAGGATATTAAATTAATCCGTTCCCATAGCATTTTTGTAAACCGGATTTTTTTGCAACCCGAACAACATTTAACATGTACGTTGGCTAATTTGTTTCACTGACCCGGATGATCCCACATACAAAGGAAAACCCCCCACTGTTCTGCACTTTTAATACTGTATAAATAAAGAGTATTGTAATACAAATGTAATGCAATAATAAAACCTGAAATAGAATGTCTATTAAGGAGTTAAAATTCTAAAAGTTTCATAACTTAGATACGCAAGGTAGTGCAGCACAGTGCACTGCGTACGCTACGTACGTAATACGTACAGTACGTACACTTACTATACTATACTACCGTGAGTTGCAAAACTACATATTTGCCGGGCGAGTTATGCCACCAAATGTGAATGGATTGTGGATGCCTGGGCTAAGGTACAGTCTCTGCTTTAACTCTTGTCCGAGCTTTCGCAAAAGCCGGCATCATTGCCGAACAGCCGACTTAGGGTCGACAATGATGACAGGGAACCGGCCATGTTTGAGGCTGAAATTGCCCAGCTTTTCAATTCAGATGCAGAACTTGGATTTGTGGGTGAAGAGTGATTATGGAATACAGTGAGTGTATTGTTAAATAGTAGAACAAAGTTCAACTAAACTCTTTTTTTTGTAGACCGTATGTTTTAGCACGCACCTTAAAATACAGTAAATCAGGAAAATTCCAGAAAAAAAACAAGTTTTCGCAAGATCGACAGACTTTTGTGAAGCGAACACATTTTTGTAAGCCGCAGCAAAACAAATCAGAAAGGTATTTTCATATCCTGGATTTTTTGTATGCCGGGGCATTCGTATACCGGAGTTGCACCGTACTCCCTAATCTTGCACACTTAAAAACATAACCTTTTTATTAATCTTAATTAACTTGAAATACTTAACATAATTATTGCTTCATTAATTTTATAGTCATTCTGGGTCAAAAATGTATATTTTGCATGGTCACATTTTAATCAAATTTTCATAAGTACTGATAAGTAGGTAAGTTATCATTATATATATATATATATTTTTTTTCTTTATGTGCCACTTATTGCAATTGGCGTACCACCGGCTACACTGCTTCTCAGTTCCTTTTATGCAGGGTGCTCACAAACTGAAAATCTGATAAGTAAAACACTCTAAGTCTACATTACTTAAAAACAGACTTTTCGGTTGCTTGCAAGAGCAGAGTACAAACGTACTCAATGTCAGAGTACAGTTAGTGTAAAAACATGGTAATATATATTTTTTTGTGTTTTGTCCAGCATCATAAGAGCTGTATGGGAGTGAAGTTGCCTTTAAATGCTGAGCAAAATAGCTTTGCCAAGGGGAACTTCATAATCCAAATGAAAACAAGGTAATATTAATTATATACACGTTATATACACTATTTACTATTTACAGCTGTGTATACTTTGAACAAGCCACATTTTTATTGCACAGTTATTGCACGGTTTACTATATACCCATAAATTACACAAGCAAGGAATAATAAATACTGTATTTATTTATATTTTTATATTGCTGCACACCACTTGGAAGCTCCCTTGCCCAATATCCTCATTGTCTACTTTTGTAAGCGACCACAGAGAACCACGATCAAACTGTCGTGTCGTTGGATGCACACGTTGGCAACTCCCGGCCGCAAAGCAAAGTACATTCATCTTATTTACAATTGTTATCCGTTAGCCGTTGTGGCTCCTGACCTTAGACGGAGGGTTACAAATCGCCAAGGCTAAGTAAGGTCTGCAATGTCTTGACTGCAGGGCTAATGCTCTTCTTTATTTTTTAGCGTAGTCATCATAACGTGCAGCACACACACCAAACAGCTCACACTCCTCTTGAACCTTCTCCGCCCCTTAAAGGGCATGCTCATGTCTTACTGCTATTGCAGTGGAGGGGACGGGGTGTGCAGTGGCAAATTTGCAAAACCAAAACGGGACAGCACTTTTTGGGTGGGTTTTGAGTGTGCTCAAACTCTTGACCCTTAGGATATTTTGACATTGCCATTTTTTTTATTAAAACTGAGGAAATGTGGAAAGAAATACATAATAGGTCTGTTTAACGTTAAGAGGTACAAGTGAAACTTTGCCCGTCTATGCATACACAGTACAACATATCCTACAATATGACAGGGGGTAGACAGGACAGAATGACTGGGCAATAAAAGGTAGAAGAGGAAAGGCAACAACAAGAGGAGAAGAGAAACAAAAACAATTCGGAACTTCTCTACTATGGTGGTGTGCAGTGTGGGAGTGGCAAAAAAAAAAAAAAACCTCAGCAACATGGCACAAATTAACACACGTTACAACATGAACTTGAAAGGGGAGTGGAGTCTAAATTATTCGACAGCTCTGGTGCTGTTACATCTCATTCGCAGGGGCTTCCATCCATCTTCTTCTGCATATCTGGGTCTGGGTCACGGGGCAATCAGCAATATCTTACCAGTCTCCGGCCAACATTTTCAGCTTCACCGGGGGGGAGACTAAGGTGTTCCCAGGCCAGCTGTGAAACATAATCCCTCCAGTGTGTCCTAAATTGGGATCTCCTCCTGGCTGGGCATGCCCAGAACACCTCACCATTGAGCGCTTTGCCTTTTGGCTCAGCTCTCTTTTCACCATGACGCTCCTTTACAGTGACCACATTACTGCAGACGCTGCGCCCATCCGTCTGTCAACCTCACGGTCCAACCTTCCCTCACTTGCATACAAGACCCAAAGATACTTGAACTTCCCCCCCTGGGGCAAGACTTCACTCCAATCCCAGAGGGTGTAATCCACCATTTCCAACTGGGAACCGTGGCGTCGGATTTGGAGGTGAAGAGTCTCATCCCAGTAGCTTCACACTCTGAAAACTGCCCAAGTAAACGCTGAAAGTCATAGCCTGATGAAGATATCAGGACCACATAATCTGCAAATAGCAAAAAAGGCCACCTACGGCCACCAAGCTGGGCCCCTTTTACGCCTTAGCTGCACCTAGAATTTTTCTTCCTAAAAATTACAAATAAAATTGGTGACAAAGGGCATCTTTGGTGGAAGCCAATGTTCAGAGGGAAGAGGCTTGATCTACTACTGGCATTGTGAACCAGGCTCCTGCTCTGATTGGAAAAAGACTGGATGGCACGTGGTAGAGCACCACCAGACACCAGACATGACTTCAATTATGTGCCAATGCTTGAGACAGTTTTTTTTTACGGGTAATGGGTGTTTTCCACAACAATTCTCACTGACTAGCTACGGTGGGACCTTGAATAGAATAGATTGTAGGGGAAAATATAAAAAGTAAATTTCAGTAAATATCAATTAAAAACATTTTGCAGAGACTCAGTTTGCTCCGTTGTGTTTTTTTGGTTTGTTTCTGCCTTTGGTTCCTTTGTAGGTGCGCGATTAAGCCCAGCAGGAAGGTCTGCAGGGGAAGAGCGGCATTTCTTAGGCGGCGCCACAAGGCTATATTACAGGGCCGTCAAAGTCCTTTTCACCATGGGTCACAGTTATGATGACCCTCAGAACCATCTGTAACTGTGAAATCATATTCATGTGTAATCGCCTCATTATATTATGACATTCGATTATTTTTTTTACTTTGCATTGTTTTACCAACAAACTCACATTGAAAACAGTAAAGGTCCAAATTTGACTATAAAAATATTGTATAATTATGAATTCATTAATTTTCTGGACCGGTTAATCCTTAGTTGGAATGCCAGGTTGTGCTGGAACCTATCCTGGCTGACAGTTGACGAGAGGCAGGCTATGCCCTGGACTGGTCACCAGCTTATCACAGTGCACAATTTAAAATTGCATTTTGCAACAAAAACCTAAAAAAACTTTAAAACAGATGCATTTAGCAAGAAAGATAGTGTTTTTTTTATAATATGATGGGCTGAATCCGTCCCCCAGGCCTGATGTTTGACACCTGTGCTGTAGTCGTTACTCTGCTTAGATTACAGCTGGTATGTGTTTATTTTAAAGTGCCACAACTAAGGATGGAAAATGCTTCTGCAACAGATTCATTCATCAAATGTAGGCTCGAAATGTCACCATCATAACATATCATTTTAACATTCTCAAATCTAACACAAGACAAGTTCATCACTGTATGATAAAACTGAATGAAAGTAAAATCACAAGTATGGTTTTAAGACTTTCCATGATAATTCAGGTCGGATTATTTATTCAACTTTGATGGTTTTACTGTATTTGGATACTAATGACATCAAATGTGGGCAGACGTTTGCTTTTGGAAGGAGTTTGCGTGTGAATGCGAGTAAAGAGAATTGTCTCCTCCAGGATTGTGGATGGTTTCCATACTTTCCTCGCTTGTTGGTTATCCTGGCTAAACTCGGCAGCCTGGATTCCAGCTTTCCTTTTCTATGCCAGCGACAGTCTTTATTCTCATCCACATCCAAGCAGAAGCGAGGGAGGGTGGGGGGGACCCAAAAACATCTCATTGTTCACAAACAACAACAGCGGGAGTGTTGAAGAAGAAATTAGTTGATGCAATTGTGTTTTTGGAGAGCTACAATCTGTGATCAGCTACTCGTGCGTGAACGTTGTTGTATCGCTTTGCCCAAACCATCTGCAGTAATTGTTGCTGGTCCATTAAATGGGTAATGGCTTGTGGTATATGCCAAGGTGGGTTGTTTTTTTGGGGTTTTTTTTTGTGTCTAAATCTGAATACAATCGTGTTCATATTAGGACATGCAGTAACTGCGTCTGCATGTGACAGTCAGATTGCAACTTTTCAAAAATATTGTAACTTTGTTCTTGTAAAATGATAAAATATTTGAAATTTAAAAAAAGATTTCTAAAATAATATATTTCTGCTATTGTTTTTTTTAACTATTTCAACGTTTTGTAAATTTTCCTTTGATGATATTACAAATTTATTCCTATAGTATTGTATAATATAATATATAATATATTTTATAATTATTATTATAATTAAAAATGTTGATAATATTATAACATATTTTTCCCCAACCTAACTTTCCTAAAATCCCAACCTTATTTTGTTTTGTTTGCTTCTCATAATATTAGGACATTATAAAACTAACATCTTTTTTCTTTGCTATTTCAACGTCATGCTAATAAAATGACATTTTTTTCCTCATTCTATTCCTCATAATATTGCAACGTTGTTCCTGTAAAATGATGATTTTTCTTGATGTTACATCATAATATTTCAGCTTTATCTCTTGTAAATTACTACTGTTTTTTTTTATTTTTTTCTGCTTTTTAAGATTTTTTGTTGAATTTTTAGAATCTGCTTTGGGCCAATAACAACAACAAAAAAAGTCGTGTGCCACAAATGGCCCCCGAACTGCACTTTGGAAACGACTGCCTTATGCTTTCCAACTACTGCTCAGTGACGATACTTACCTCTTTGCATTACTTATTAAACTCAATATATTTCATTTCACGATCAATAGAGTGAAAAGAGAAATCCCTCCAGCTGTTTGTTTGAAATATATCTTATTGATCGTTTAGTGTGAGTGTGTGTATTTCCTTCAGTTGTTTAGAAAGACCGCGCCGAGTCATTTTAAACTAAATAGAAGGGGAATTGGATGGCTAACATATTGTGCTTTATTTTCAATGTTTTTAGGAGCTTCTGGGTCTGCCACACAGATTGAAAAGATCCCTGCTGGTTCCTCCTATGATTGTTACAGAGAACCAGCGAGCCCCATTCCCAAGGATCATTGGCAGGGTAAGAAAAACACGAAAAACCATCCAAATGCTAAACGTTATACCAATAGGCCTCATTCAGCCAGATTGTTCATACCAAATTTGTGTTTATTCCCCTTGGAAAGTTTTCTTATACTTTTGTTTTTATATGCATTGCACGTAAACACAAAGATCCACACACATGGATTCTGCAGACATATAAGGCTGGCACAGATGTTTGCGGGAGGGTGTTGCACAGCATGTTGCTTCTCTAAGCAGTTTATAGGTTCAGTGTCTTGCTCAAGGGCACCCTGACAGCGCTCAGCCAACAGACTGGCTGCTCTCCAACAATTAGCCTCAGTTTCCATAGTTCTGGTTCACAGTAGGTCTCACCTTTGGTAACTCACTTCCTTGCATATGAATATAAAAGTAACCCTCGCAATGTCACAATTTTTGGAGTACAGCCGCCCCTCGACCACTTTTCGGTTTTGCGCTTGACTTTGTTTGCGCTTGACTGTTTTTAGTGGAAAAATCTACATATTCAAGCAAATTGGATGTATTCCTGGCATAAAATAAACATTTTCAAGCATAAAAAAGGCTACATGGATGAAAATACAAATACTGCACAAGGCATTCAGAAGACATGGTATGTGGTTCTGCAATGCCCACTATGTCTCAGTAATGCTGAGGTTCCCAAACTTTTTTTTGCAGCACCCCGCTTTTGGAGATAAAATAATTTTCAGCCCCCCCCCGGGCCGAAAAATATGGTAATAATGAAAAGGGCTCGTGGTAGCCCCCACTGTCCAGGCCCCCCAGTTTGAAAACTACTGCAGTAGGGGTACATTTGCAGAAAATAAACTGTCCAGAAAAGAGGTACTCTCCCAATGCTAACATGTCAGTGTAAGTCTTATTTATGTCTTATTGTCTGCTGTCACTTCATATCCAATGGGCTCTAATAATGGTAAACCTATTTAGAAGGACGTAAAGACATTACCTGTGCTGTCTTTGAAAATATTTTATTTTGAAATAACCCTATTTTGTGGAAATTCACTTATCACAGTAGACCAATTAACTGTGATAAACAAGATTTTACTCTCAGCCTGCAAGCTTTGGAACCAAGAGAGGAAGCGTCATACGCTTCCGGGCGACTATTGAGGTGCCCTCGAGCAACCTCAGCCACCATTTGCTCTAAAATCACCGCCCTCATGCCTGCCCAGCAGTTCAAAGTAAATTTCCATTTGTAGATCAGCAGAAAAATAAAAAAGTACTGATCATTACAATTAAAGTGCTTAGAAAAATAATACTAATTATTAGGGATGCTTCGAACCGAACAGTATTGTCGGATTTGCGTGAAAAAGCACATGATTGGCATATGATAAATGCCTTTAAGCTCCAATCACGATTGCAGGCTGTAGCGATCCCTGCATGGAGTGTACTGTCTTTCTTTTTTTCGCACTGCAAAGGCGTGCCGGAACAACAAGAACAAACACTTGCCGGAGTGCAGAGAGATCTCGAGGCTCACAGTGTGATCATCAGAAAGATAACGTAGCCAAAGCACTGGACAGCATTCGCCCGCATGTGCGTGACAGTCAGAATAATCCAACAAATAACTGAATCCGTCGGACGAGATGACCAGCGTTTCTCCGCGGCGGAAGACACCCACCTAGGTGCTTCCTGAAGTCCTGCTGGAGTTCCACCAATGTACTCGATCTCACATCCAAAGTCTCCTTAAAGAAGGAGTCTCATCCTTTGTAAGTTTCACGATTGTTCCCTTGAATATGTATTTGCCTAAATTATGGTGATTTTATGGTTCCCTTTTTCATATCATATACCCATCATGAAGCACCTCCACCCCCTATCCCGCCCCCCCACGTTCCTATTTAAATCTTTTTTAGTAATTACCTATTTATTGGGCCCCATGGCAGTCACCTTTCAATTGTCCAGACAATCCACCCTTTTACGGCACTCCCGGCCAATATAAGTTATCATACATAAATTGGGAAAAAATATATAATGAATCCATGCGATCAATATCGGTATTGGTATCGGCCAATTTCAGTGAAGGGGGATCTGAATCGGCTGCGCAAATGCTGATCGGATCATCCCTACTAATTATTCAAAGATATTATGGTGGTTACGATTTGAATGTAATGCAAACCCGGGAATGTCATACTGATTCTGAGTCTGTGTAGGATTTCTTATTAGCAAAAGACAACAATTGGATTTAATTACAGATATTTGAGCATATGTGGGTTTTTCAGGGTCAGTTTGAAGACTTTTTTTACGGCTGTAATAAATGCAGTTTAAGACTCAGCAACGTCGACAATTCACACCACAGGTTTGCGTTCATTTTGCGGTTTGGGTGCAAAGTTAACACAAAGCACACTGTTAATAGTCTTGCATTCAAAAACCATTTTAAATGCGTATAAATAACAAGTAAAAGAAATTAATGAACATTTAAAATTTTTACGTGACTCTTCCTAAAGATGGGATGTGACATCCATATCAACACAAACACCACCTTCCGGTTTTGTCGTGACTTATTTCTTGAATTCAATAATGTCTCTCGTTTTCTATATGATAATGGTGGCGAAATGTGTTTTTTAGCATTGTTAGAGCCCTCTGCACAATAAATAACAACCCTATAGTCACCTTTACACTCATATCACCCAATTTAGCAGAAATAATAACAGAAAACAAGACCTATAAGACATAAATATGACAGACTCACATGTTGCACTGGGAGAGTGTGTGTTTTTTTGGTTTTTGTTTTGTTTTTTGTCTGGGCAGTCTACATCCTGTGTTGGCTATTCTCTCATTAATATAACATAAATGACACATAGTGACCAGTCAGGTCACGAATCACATCTTCAGTAAGGGCAAAAGTCACATTCAATGTTAATTTATCTCTTTAAATTATCATCATGTGTAGTTCTAGACCGCGATTGACTGGTGAGTCCAGTCTGTACGCCGCCTCTCGCCCGAAGCCAGCTAAAATAAGCTCCAGCATACCCCCACGACCCTAATGAGGATAAGTGGGATAGAAAATTGCTAGATGCATATTTAGACATTTCTTTATTTTCCAAATGGATTAATTGGATTTGCATGATTTCGTATGGGGAAAATGGTTTCAGTTAGGGTCTGTTTTGGTTAGAATCCCTGTGGAACAAATTCATGACGCTAACCAAGGTTCCGCTGTATAGGAATTTATTCACAGCTCTTTCACATGGGAATGCAAAACACACCAGGAAAATGAAAGTAAAAGTAATCTTGGTGTATTGCGGCTTTCTCAATCATATTTTAATCCCAAGTCACAACCGAATGCACCATTTTTTGGCTGTGAGATTTTTTTATGTTCCCCAAATCGTTTTTTTTTTTTTTTGGTTAGTTCTGGTAACTTAAATTGAGCCACAAGATCTCGAGATGCATGAGGGATGTACAAAATACCTGAATGTGCTGAACTAGTTACGTATGTGGATTCCACAAGCACGAACACGTTTTGCCCAAACCTGACACCATCAAAACACACCAAAGACGCACAAAAATCTAAACGTCCATAGAGTTTGTTTGACGAACCTATGGGGCCGGTCTACGGCTCAAAAACCAGCAGGACACACGTGGGCCCTTTATGTTTCTTGCGATCTTCCTGGAGACTCCCTTCCGTAGTAGCCCTTATGACTGGTTTTGATGCAAGCTTGAGACGTTTTGTGAGATTTATGAGAATACATGTTACCTGGTTTCCTTTTTTTACTATACGCTACATCAGGTTTCCGACAGCTCACCCTCACTCTTTCAACAATGCATGTTCATAAATGTTCAGTTTTGTGGTCGACTATGGCCCG
Source organism: Oostethus manadensis (assembly GCA_024372805.1). Taxonomy (NCBI): domain Eukaryota; kingdom Metazoa; phylum Chordata; class Actinopteri; order Syngnathiformes; family Syngnathidae; genus Oostethus; species Oostethus manadensis. The sequence goes on along the minus strand of QODF01000036.1, from coordinate 1,756,146 downwards.
TTATTAGTAAGAATTCTGATCAGCATGTGAGAGTAATGACGCAAAGATTGATGAGACATGACGTTACATCACCTTAAGAGTGCATGTAGTCAGCCAGGTGAAGAAAAGTTTATCCTCCCCTTTCGTGTGGAAGTGGTACATTTTTGGCTTCTTACGTCGCCTTTCTTGCCTGATTGAAACCATTTCTTAAGTTTAGATTTGATAAATTAGAGGCTAACTAGTTAGCTCCTCAGCTTGCTAATGGTTAAAGCCATAGCTGCCACGTGTGGCTCTGCAGTGATACTGTAGCCTGTGCATTAGCAATGTGGTGTAAACAACGACGAATAGGAGTGTAAAGGCGACTACGGTGGTGAGTTTTCATATCTACGGGGTTTTAATGCTAGTTAAAACAATAGAAAGGCATTAACAAATTTTCTGGGCTCTAACTACAAAAATGGAAATTTTTTAAATATCGGATCTTACGGGAATTTAATCCGGTATCCGGTATATGCGTGATAACGACAATACTCCGGGGACAGCAACAGCCAATCACTGGAGCGCCGGTTCCAGTTTGGTCCCCCGAGCTACTGGCGTGCGCGCAACCAGTTTTGACTGTCACGCAATTCGGAGGAGGTTGTGCAAACCCAAGAACGAGAGTCGGCAGTTGAGTTGGGCCGTGCGATCGTCACGTGACCAGACGGTGGACAGGCGGCAATCAAACACGAATAACTTCACCCTCACTCATTCCGCTCTTGCATTTTCCTTCCTTCCCATCCTCCCTCATTCATGCCTTCCCCGCTTTCCTCGCCAGGACGGGCCAGTGTGTGCGGTGATATCCCAGTAAAAGCTGCACGTCTGTGACATGGTGGAACTGATTTTCCACACCAATAGCTCCCCATCTTCTTACGCAAGCTGCCACTTCCACGAAGCAGCCATTCATTTGTCATTTTTTCCCCCCACCTTGCAGTAGGATAGGAGTAAGGAGGAGGAAAGANTTGAGCCACAAGATCTCGAGATGCATGAGGGATGTACAAAATACCTGAATGTGCTGAACTAGTTACGTATGTGGATTCCACAAGCACGAACACGTTTTGCCCAAACCTGACACCATCAAAACACACCTATGACGCACAAAAATCTAAACGTCCATAGAGTTTGTTTGACGAACCTATGGGGCCGGTCTACGGCTCAAAAACCAGCAGGACACACGTGGGCCCTTTATGTTTCTTGCGATCTTCCTGGAGACTCCCTTCCGTAGGAGCCCTTATGACCGGTTTTGATGCAAGCTTGAGACGTTTTGTGAGATTTATGAGAATACATGTTACCTGGTTTCCTTTTTTTACTATACGCTACATCAGGTTTCCGACAGCTCACCCTCACTCTTTCAACAATGCATGTTCATAAATGTTCAGTTTTGTGGTCGACTATGGCCCGTTATTAGTAAGAATTCTGATCAGCATGTGAGAGTAATGACGCAAAGATTGATGAGACATGACGTTACATCACCTTAAGAGTGCATGTAGTCAGCCAGGTGAAGAAAAGTTTATCCTCCCCTTTCGTGTGGAAGTGGTACATTTTTGGCTTCTTACGTCGCCTTTCTTGCCTGATTGAAACCATTTCTTAAGTTTAGATTTGATAAATTAGAGGCTAATTAGTTAGCTCCTCAGCTTGCTAATGGTTAAAGCCATAGCTGCCACGTGTGGCTCTGCAGTGATACTGTAGTCTGTGCTTTAGCAATGTGGTATAAACAACGACAAATAGGAGTGTAAAGGCGACTACGGTGGTGAGTTTTCATATCTACGGGGTTTTAATGCTAGTTAAAACAATAGAAAGGCATTAACAAATTTTCTGGGCTCTAACTACAAAAATGGAAATTTTTTAAATATCGGATCTTACGGGAATTTAATCCGGTATCCGGTATATGCGTGATAACGACAATACTCCGGGGACAGCAACAGCACCGGGCCTCGCGTCCAATCACCGGAGCGCCGGTTCCAGTTTGGTCCCCCGAGCTACTGGCGTGCGCGCAACCAGTTTTGACTGTCACGCAATTCGGAGGAGGTTGTGCAAACCCAAGAACGAGAGTCGGCAGTTGAGTTGGGCCGTGCGATCGTCACGTGACCAGACGGTGGACAGGCGGCAATCAAACACGAATAACTTCACCCTCACTCATTCCGCTCTTGCATTTTCCTTCCTTCCCATCCTCCCTCATTCATGCCTTCCCCGCTTTCCTCGCCAGGACGGGCCAGTGTGTGCGGTGATATCCCAGTAAAAGCTGCACGTCTGTGACATGGTGGAACTGATTTTCCACACCAATAGCTCCCCATCTTCTTACGCAAGCTGCCACTTCCACGAAGCAGCCATTCATTTGTCATTTTTTCCCCCCACCTTGCAGTAGGATAGGAGTAAGGAGGAGGAAAGACGGGAGATGGCTAATACCGGCATTTGACATGTATGATAATGTGTGTGTGTGTGTGCATGCACATCTGGGTAGTGTTTATGTGCGGGTGCTGAGGACCCAAAGGGGCGAGGGTGGTGTTCTGACAGCAGGTCTCAGGAGAAGGGTAAGAACCTTATTGTTTATGTCACACCTCCTGCTAGCTGCGACATTGTTTTGATGGCGGGCTCGCTTCCCCGCCTTCCCCCGGGGGGTCCTGTGACCAAGTCGCTGCAACCCAAAAAAGGGTTGCAAAAAGGAATTTAGGAAACGTCACCTGCACCGTCCGGTATCCAGGTATTTATTTCACAGTCAGACTGGTTGAATTTTTTGGCTAAAAAGGTACTGAATCGATTCAAAGTTACTGTCGGATTCCATTTTCCTCCGCTTATCCGGGTCCGGGTCCGGGTCCGGCGCCGAATGGCAGTTCAGAGTACCCATTCTTCTTGGAGTCTATCAGAGAAGTTCTGGAGAGCTCCCCAGCTGGTGACTCCATAGTTCGACTGGGAGACTTCAACGCCCATGTGGGCAATGACAGTGTGACTTGGAGGGGCGTGGTTGGGAGGACCTGAACCCGTGTGGTGTGTTGTTGCTGGACTTCTGTGCGAATCACAGTTTGTTTATAACTGTCGGACTCCATCCATCCATCCATCCATCCATTTTCCACCGCTTATCCAAGTCCGGGTCGCGGGGGCAGCAGCTTCAGTAGGAAAGTCCAGACTTCCCGGTCCCCGGCGACCTCTTC
>QODF01000036.1:1498383-1752794 GCA_024372805.1 Oostethus manadensis | reverse complement strand
CGGGAGGACACCAAGGCGTTCCCAGGCCAGCTGTGAGACATAGTCCCTCCAGCGTGTCCTAGGTCTTCCCGGGGGCCTTCTCCCGACCGGGCATGCCCGAAACACCTCACCAGGGAGGCGCCCGGGAGGCATCCGGACTAGATGCCCGAGCCACCTCAACTGGCTCCTCTCGATGTGAAGGAGCAGCGGCTCTACTCTGAGCTCCTCCCGGATGGCCGAGCTCCTCACCCTCACCCATCCTGTCGGACTCTATCGTTCTAAATCAGGGGTCGGCGACCTTTAGCATCAAAAGAGCCATTTCGGTCCGTTTCCACCAAATGAAAACCCACTTGGACCCACAAATCCCATTTGACCACTAAACTGAAGGTAAAGGTAGACCCCTAAAAGTACCGTCACTCATGAAAAATGGCAAAATAGTTGCGTCATGGTTTCTTACCAAGTTGACACACCGGACAACACTACCCCGAGCCCTTTGGTGGAGGATTTCACGGCACGTGCTGAACTCCGATGCAGAACTTTGAAAGGTTCATGACAGCGTCATGTGGGACGGCGTAGTGACTACACAGAAACATAAGTCAGCAGGAGTGGCGCGGGTTGCCGACCCCTGTTCTGAATGAAGCAATATGCTTTTATCAACAAAAGGCATTAAATGTAGCGGAGCGCTTAAAGCCGACATTACTCGCCACCGGCTGAGGCGGGCCCTTTTCCGTTACAGCCAATGACCTTTAGGCATCCGGTGGGAATTTTTAATCGTCGGAGGATGCTTCAGGAAGGCACGGTGTTGTGAAAATCCCTCAAATGTGCACTGAGGTTGCTCATATCACACTTACTAAGTTTTGTAAAGAGAAACAACGCTGTTGTTTGATTACATGGGTTCTGCAAGGGCTTGTTTTCTTGGCTAACAGACCAATATAATATTAATAATATTAATACTGGACCCCTAAAAACATGTCCCTCCACCTTTATCAGTGGTCTTGGGGCGATTTTGAAATGTACACCAACTTGTGCATTGTGCTCCCGCTCCTCACCTTGCCCTCCTAACTAAAGTACTGGAAGGAAGAATGTACCTGCACGTGTCGGTCTAATCCCGCAACGCCATATCAAAATTAAATATAAGAAATAGCAACCTAGGGTGCGTAGCTCAGACCAACCGGTTCAAGGGAATGTGTTTTTGAGAGTGATGTAACAGTTTGGTCGCGGGCACATATACAATATTACGGAGAATAAACGCATCTGGTTCCTCTGCTGCATTGTTTCGGCGCTCTGGTTGCACTTTCTGTCAGCCCGTCTCGTTTCTCCGCGCCGTCTGTCTCCCTGCCGTCCGTCAGCTCCTGCATGTTTGCTTTGTTTCATTTTTCTCTCCCCCACATGCACTTTTTGTGCTGTTTACACTCTCACCAAATCTGCCATTCAACACGCAGGCTTTGTCTGAGCTTCCGAGCGCAGAGCAAGCAAGTTGAGTTGGGGAATATTCCCGGCCTAAAAACAAAGTGGCCTCTGGCTTTATCATTTTGAATAAATTATTTACTTAATTGTCTTGGGAAGACAAAAAAAAACAAACAAAAAACCTTCCTCTACTCGCTTACTGGCTGTCAATTTAGTCATGTTTATTTGCGGCAGATGCAAATTCCAAATACTACCCGGCCTGCAGGACAAATGCAGCAGGTGTGATATCCCATATGATGATTAGAGCCAAAAAAAAATGTCATAAGTCATTTAAGTGGTTCTTCGGGCATCCTTGTGTGGAGTTTCTTGCATGCAGGTGGACACTTTAAATTGTATGTGGCTGTGTGCCCTGTGGGGTAGGCTCCATCTGACCATCACGTACGGTATAGAACGGGGGTGTCAAACCCGTGCCACGCAGGGCCGAGACCCTGCAGGTTTTCTTTCCAGCTGGTCAGGTGATTTCAATGATCAACGCCTCTCTCTCAATTTGAGGGAAGGAGCTCATCAATTAAAATCACCTGCGGGGGAAACCGGTTGGGGAGAAGACCTGCAGTGCCTCGGCCCTTCGCGGCACGGGTTTGACACACGTGGTGTAGAACATGCCTTGTTCTATACCACACAACGCAACTTGCCCTGCGATTGACTGGCGACTAGTCCAGGGTGTACCCCGCCTCTCGCCCAAAGTCTGCTGGGATAGGCTCCAGCATCCCCGTGACCCTAATGAGGATAAGCGGCATAGAAAATGGATGGATGGGTATAGAACATGCATGGCTGTAATGTTTGTTTCTTGCTGCTTGAGGAAAAAATAGCCACAGTTGGCATCTGACAGTGGGGATACGGTACCTAATTCTTTGTTCCTCCGGGGAAAAGGTCAAATACTGCAGTGTTCATAATAATCCTTTTCTATGGTTGTACGAAAGGTGAGAAACAGGCTGCGTTGTATTATATAAAACCTGTGACCTTTTTACACAAGTATTGTTTCGCTGAGCAACAGCCTTTCTGCAAGGTCCCTCTTGATTGGGTCCCAGCTCCCGGGCTTGTTGCGATGGGAAGAAAGCACCGATGACGAGTAATTAGCGACTCATTCTTAACGCTGTTTTGCCATCGTTCCATCGAGAACTGCGTGGCCGCGTTCCAAATTGTGCACTTCCACACTTACATTTAAATGTCATACTATACACAGTGGTGTTCAAAATAATAGCAGCCCGATGTGACTGGCAGATTAATTACTGTTATTGGAATATTTGTATTGCTGCATGGCAAACAAGTTACCGGTAGGTGCAGTAGATTCTCAGAAAACAAACAAGACCCCGCATGTATGATATGCACGCTGTGCAATTGGGGATTTTGTTGAAAGGGGTGTGTTAAAAAAAGCAGTCTCTTTGCAAACGTAAAACTATTTTGTACACATTTTTGTTGTTGTTTCTACGATTTAGCAATCCTGTGAATCCCTAAAATAATATTTATTTTTTTTATAACTGCTTCACATCTGTGTGGCATGGAGTCAACCAACTCGTGGCACCTTTCAGCTGTTATTCCTCTCCTAGATTCTTTAACAACATTCCACAATTCATTAACATTTCTTGGTTTTGCTTCACAAACAGCATTTTTGATGTCACCCCACAAGTTCTCGATGGCTGGCCACTCCATAACATTCATTTTGTTGGTTTTGGGGTGATTGTTTTGTTGAAACAGCCCTTTCAAGGGCGTGTCCTCTTCAAGACAACATGACCTTCAAGTATTTTGACACATGCAAACTGATCCATGATCCCTGCTATGGGATAAATAGGCCCGATACCATAGTGGGAGAAACACGGCCTAATCATGATGCTTCACTGTCTTCACTGTGTACTGTGGCTTGAAGTCGTCTCACAAACTGTGGCCCTTGGACCCAAAAAGAACAATTTTACTGTCATCAGTCCACAAAATGTTCTTCTGTTTCTCTTTAGGCCAGTTGATGTGTTCTTTGGCAAATTGTAACCTCTTCTGCTCATGCTTTTTTTTTAACAGAGGGACTTTGCGGGGGTTTCTTGTAAATAAATTGATAGATGGCTTCTAACTGTCACAGTACTTTGAGGTAACTCCAGACTGTTTTTGATGATCCTGGAGCTGATCATTGGGTGAGCCTTTGCCATTCTGGTTATTCTTGCATCCATTTTTATAGTTGTCTTCCGTTCTCCACCACGTGTCTCTGGTTTTGCTCTCCATTTTTAAGCACTGAAGATAATTTTAGTTGAACAGCCAATATTTTTTGCACCTCTTCATAAGCTTTCCACTCTCCAATCAACTTTTTAATCAAAGTACGCTGTTCTTCTGAAAAGTGATACTTTGACTTACGAGCGCATTAACTTGTGAGTTTTACGACATAGGAGCTATTACGCGGACAAAATTTTGCTTTAGTATTCGACGTTTAATGTGACTTACGATCATGCAAACATCTATTAAAGTTCCATCCAGACGAAGGCGATCCGGGGCTTAAATGCACAATTACTTTATCAAACCCGCGCATCATACATACGAAGCCGCTTTCGGGGTCTGTAAACAAACACTTTTGATACCGGGTCCCAGAGAGGAAACATTTAAAGATGCCATTAGCGTCTCCATAGCTCCGTAGTTACGTTTTGTTTATGTTTACGACCCTGATGAGGATAAAAAGCATGGAAAATGGATGGATGGATGGATAGAATTATGTAGTGTACCGTACATTAGTAGGAATACGAAAGCTCACTCCGACGCCCCCCACCACTCTCCTACACCTCCAAGGTAAAAACATGTTCATTTCTTCACACTTTCTTTCATTATGTTATTGAGTGTGGAGACTTAATTCCTATTCAAAAACATACAAACAAAAAATGGTGTGTTTTTTGATGGCACTGGGACCAATTCATGGCATTTACATTATTTCTTATGGGGAAAATTGTTCTGACATACGAGGTCTGGGAACGAATTAAACTCGTAAGTCAAGGTACCACCGTGTATATAATATAGATATATATTCAGACTTATGAAAGCATGTGTATGCACGCCTGCACAAGATCTCCCTGTGATAAGTTGCACTTCACTGCAAGATTCACCATAAAGGCATATCAGGGACACTGCTGATCAGAGATGGGAGACTCGAACTCGAGCTAATTGACTTGAAATGACTTGTTTTTTGTTTAACGCTTTGGTGTGTTTTTCAAAAATCCCAAATATAGCTATGACTGTGTTGGCTTTCGGCTGCTTTATTTTACGCACGCTCACTTCGGCGCAATCTGGCAGAACACAACATGATAAGTCGGAAGGAAAAGAAGACACCAAATTTTGTGAATGTTTGTTTACATACCTTGTTTCCAAACAGTGCCCGTAACACGGCAGTAAAACGGCTCAAACGTGACAGAAAAGTCATTGTTTTTATTCACCCTCTTCCTGCTGAAGAGCCTCAGTTACCGCTGAAGTTGTGCTGTTTTCCTCACGTAGCAGTCTAGCCTTTTGTAATCCGTTTGAGAAAAAACATCGTAATTTAACCTTTGACCCAGGTCAAGGGGCCCCCAGTTCCTCTGTGTTTATGGCTGTCTCGGGAAATGCCTGTTAAATGAAGCATTCAAATAATGAATATTTCGAGAATTAATTGACGACAGTATATTTATGAGAAAAGATCATCATTTTACGAGAGAAAAAACTTATCTGTACGGGAATAAAAGCCGTAACTTTATTTTGTAGGCATTGCCTGAGACCGCTACGAAACCGGGAGCCGTATGTGGAGGGGCGGGGTATTAGAGGGTAGCGGTGAGACGGCGCTAGCCCATGCTAACCAGGTTGTGCCCAACTGCTCTGTTTTGCTGTCCCGTTATAAATAAAAGCTTGTCTGAAGCCAAAAGAACGTTCTTTTCCTTGCCAGAGACACCTATGAAAAGTTAGCTTTATGTGGAAAGGGTGGGGTACGTGAGGGTAACGGTGAGACAATGCTAACCCAAGCCAATCTGTTTTGTCCCCAACTGCTCGGTTTTGCTGTCCTGTCAAAAAAAAAAGCTTTTCTGATGCCAGAGGGAAGTTCTCCTCCCCGCTGAAGATCTATGCTCCCTCACAATGACACGTAAAATTACCACTTTAAATCACGCAATATTACCACTTTTTCCCTTAAAGGTATGACTTTACATCTCGCAATGTTACGACTTTTAATCTCAAAATTCTCAGTTTTCAGGACAACTAATTTTATTATTTGTTTTTTCATTTATTTTTTTGTTTTTGTTTGGTTTTTTTCATCTCAGGTCTGTTTGGCCGTGCAAGTCATTTGTCGTCAAATATGTAATAAAAAAAAGTCTAAAAGTTTGTAACTCTTGTTTTTAAACTCTGAATCTGTAAAACTGGCCTAAATAAAACAGTTATAACTTGACACAACATTGCAGACGAAAAGCAGTCACTCGACTCGACTCGCTAGACAAAGAGCAGTCACTCGACCTGACTTGCTTGACTCTCTTAAAGATTGACTCGGATTTGCTTGTAACTTGAAGGTAAAGACTTGGTGCTTACTTGCGACATGTACATGAGTGACTTACTCCCTCCCACCTCTGCTGCTCATTATTGACACTTCCCCATGAATCACCGCACTGCAGAGGTATATATGGTTAGTGGTCACTGCGTCAATGAAAGCAGTGACTCATAACCAACAGTGGTAGAAGTAGAAACATCTGAGGTGGAAGGAACAAGAATAAATATAAATACTTCAGTTGGGGACTATGAGTGTGTAGGTGCCACACACACACATATATACAGTATATACATACATACATACACACATACACATATATATATATATACTGTATATATCATCACTGTATATATTCATATATATATATATATATATGTATATATACGATAAATTCCGGGAGAATCGGAACATTAATCCCTGTGCTCGATGCCCAACCAGACGTACAACAGCCTCAGGGAGTACTGAGTACATAAGTACATAAGAAATCGTGCAAATAAAAGTATCCGTTCCTGAAAGCAAAAAATGGTAAAAGCACATTTTTATAGTATTATAATTATTTTTACATGCAGAAAATAATTGGAAATGCATATTACTGCTTTCATTACCGATCACGGCAAAATAACCCAAAATGGAGCCAAAGTCCCGAAATTACTGACTTCAATAAATAATTTTAGGAAGGTGGTGTCCGTGTCGATCTGGCTGCCACATCGTGTCTTTGACAATAATCACGCCTTTCAAAAAGGTAAAAGATAACCTCAAATGTTCATCTGTTGATTTGTTTGCCATTTATTTCAATTTAAAACTGCTGTATGCGAGTAAAACTATATTTGGGGCAATATGAAAACACATTTGGTGTTTTTGAGTCTTGTGTCGTAACTGTGTTAATTAGCAAAGAACTACAGAGTCAACCTCTGATGACATCATAGACGGGCGGTCCAGTTCTTGTTTCCATGTCTTGTATTAGCAAGTTGCATAAAAGTTGCATAAAATTGTCTTTTTTCCCACAAGACAACAATTATGGACCAAGATATAATTCTTCTATAAATTGCACAAGCTGTTCCATATTGAGTGGTCATTATTCTGAAACCCACTTTCTCTCGCCAATAGACACACATGCACAAAAACAGCTTAATCCCAGGAGAACTTCCATGGCCAGATTTTCTTTCTCATTCACAGCTGCCTGCATAATCTTAGTCGGTGAAACAAAAACGCCACTGAGGGTTACTACTGCACACACACACACACACACACACACACACACACACAACAACACGCATTGTGCCTGCACAGCAGCATCATACATCCTGTCATTTTCATGTAGTATAACAAGCCCCATTGCCCTTCATGTTTGCTTAAAGGGACCCATTATGCTTTTCCCGATTTCGGACCTACAAATAATAATATGTTGTTACAATTAGCACTGAAAGCAGCATAGGATGGCTCTGCATGCTGTTTCTTTTCAGTTTTTTGTTAACTTTGAGTTCCACTGACGTCATACAACCTAGACTTTCTTACATGGGCGACGTTGGGCAAAGGCTCCAGGAAATGTTTGGTCGTGTGTGAGGGAAAGCTAATTTTGTTTAGCAATACGAAGCTGGACAATCCGCCAAACTGTGGCTGAAGTCGGACGTCTTTCAAACCTTAGTTGGTCAGGTTAAAGAGTCAGAAGAGCAAGCTGTAAGTAACAACTCATCAATGTCCTCACTGTGTTTATTTTGTGTAAGTAATGGGACAAAAGCGGTTGTGTGTGTGTTGCATTATGCTGGAGTGTGCATACCGGCAGCGGAGGGAGTGTTACCTGCATGCATGGAAATTACAAGCCCACCCATCTCTGGAGCTGCTAATAACTGTTAAAAACCTTCATTTAAAAAAGATAAATTGCCGTTCACTATCAACTTCTTCACCGCCAGGATTAGGAATTGGGGTTTGGCAGCTGTCTGGAAGTCCTCGGGAGTGTGACCAATCAGAGGCGTACCTGGAGGAGGGCTGGCGGTAGAATAAATGACGCAGGTCGTTTGGGCAGGAAACCCAAGGAAACACTGCAGGAAAAGGCGCACGGTCTGGAAGTTCCACAAGGCTTTATATGCGGGTTATCAAGTGTAGCTGCTCTAGGAGTCTGAGGTTTGGGTTGCTGGTGAGGGCGGGGGTGCTCTTTCCCATCATTCCCCGCCAACCCGTCACAGTGGGAGAGAGACTCTGTATAAACAAAGCCACCAGATGCACCTTTCATAGGTAGACGCCATAGAGATGCACCATCCCCATCACTAAGGTGTCACGTAATCACACTAATCTTCTTCTGACACTTCAGCTACCGCCGAAGTTTCCGTGTTTTTCGCTCTAGGACACTTCCTATCTCATTTGACACCAGGTTGCTTTTATTGTGGTGTTGCATCCCCGCGGTTTGAGGCGTGGCCATATGTCTGTGAATCCAAGTGTTTGGTGCCTTTTTTCGTGCTCTGCCTTTTACCCAGTTTGCAGATGCTGTGACACTGTGACTGACTTTGCCATTTTATAAAGTGATTTTCCTTTAAACTAATAGCAAATGTTTTGCATTCATTTGTATTCTGTTTCTGCATGCTACAAACATATTGATTAGGGCCCGTTCAGTAAATGCATGTAATAGCATGTTCAACACGGCACCTGCTTGGTTAGCTAATGAATACAATTGATCCTCATCGGTTTGCTTATGCTATTTTAAACACCCAGAGCCTTTTTCCAGTATGTTCCATTTCGTCACCACACTTTTCCTCTTTGGTTTTGTTCTGCGCTTGCATCACCTGAAAGCTGAAGACAAAGCCGAACACAACTGCGGAGTTAGTGCGTTAAATGCTCAGTGAGCTGAAGTCTGACAATTTGCAGATATATCAAACGAAGAACTATTTTTTTCCAGAAAGTGTTGGTTTTAAGGTTCACTGATAGCCTAAAGTTACTTTTCTCTCTTTCCCTAAATCTGCATTCCCCTCTTCCTGGCCTATTTGTGGATGCTGCTGGCAACGTTAGTCTCACGTGAGTACATCCCAACACAAGAGCCTCGACTTTAATCTAGGAGTCACTCTGGCTTTGCAAAGTTTACAGTTATTTCTGCGGTTGCTTTGCAGGTGATTTCAACAGAGAAGTCCTGGGACCATATCTTCCGTCTGACAGGCCCTGGTGCTGACCAGGATCCGAAAGGTCTCTTCACCATTGACATAGACACAGGAGACGTGTCAGTCACTCGCTCACTGGACCGGGAGGCCATTGATTCCTACCAGGTCAGTAGTTTGCTTCGTGTATATAATGCACAGTTGTACATTCAACTCAGATACTGCACAATGCAGACCTGCCAACATGTAGGAATTTTTTGTACTCGACATGCATTCCTGCTTTCCTGGTACGCATTTTGTTGCATTTCTCCAACTTCACTGGCATGCTCCCTCTGCAAACCGTCTTGACAACGTGACATGCACCTCCAAAAACATCTAACCTCATGTAGTTTAAAGGCTCCGATTGGTCAGCTCGTAGCACTTTATTTGCTGTGTGTCTATGACTTGTTCAGAGGCTATATGGGCCATCCTCGCAAACACCTTAACGTGTTAAATAGTTGACTGACACTCAACTTTGACAGAGAGGTACAAAAGCAGGGGTGTCCAAACTGTGACCCAGAGGCCATTTGGGGTGCATGGCTTGTTTTTTTGGCCAGCATCAAATTGTAGACTTACACAAAAAACATCAAAAAGAGGAAAAAGGGAGCAAAAATCTTTATTGTAACTAGTGTGTCATGAGACACCCAGCTCATGAGACAAGACAATGCATGTGATCTGGTTCGTGTGAAGAAATTGAGACCAGATTTTATTATTAATTTAAAGAAAAGTAGAGTGAAAAAATTATTGGACAAAGAAGCTCTTTAATTTAACCAAGTCACAAAACAATGGAATGTTGAAATATTTACTGTTCCATAAATTGACGACAAAGAGCACATAAACAACTAATGTTTTATGAGAATAATAATAATAATAATATCTCATAATAATGCAATATTTCCTTTGATATGCCATTTTTCACTCTGCAAAGTTGAGGAACTGGCGTTTGTGACATGTGTTTTCTCAATTCGTACAGTCTGTCAAACTTTGGGAGCATTTCTTGAAATGCTGCCTTTTCAACTGTATCAAAGAGCAGCATTTTTTTTGCGTTGTAGCAAAGTACACTTTCTATGAGCACACATCATTCTGTCTGCATTTACTTTGCGGATCTCAGTGAGTCTCAGTAAGTGTTGACAAAAAATTTGCTGCCCCGCCTCTCTCTGCAGAGACAAAGCAACTGTATGACTGACAAAAGGTCTCACTCTGTTCTGTCTCTGTTGCTCTATGGAAGATTGTTGTTTTATGAAGTGTCTAAGTATTGAACCAATGCACAGAGTGGACTCTCTTCCCGCCTGGTTGGAGACGAGAGACGAGGAACACACACACACTCATGCACAAGTCACTACATGGAAGCCCACAAAATTTCCCAGTTCGTTTTCATTTATCGTGTGATTAATTTCTAACGACTTATAATGATTATTAATTGTGATGAGATCACGTAAGGCCGCTAGCTGATAGTCATAATTAATAAGACAAATCTTTGTCTTCCACTATTTATATATTTTTTAGCCGTTTTTTAAAAAACTGAATAAAACAAAAATAGATAACAATATCAAAGTGGCTCCCCCTGGGTGTGTGGGAGTACTAAAAACAGTCCTTCAAGGTCGGAAGGTCTGACAATGAAAGGAACCAATCTTTCATGCTCATCTGTTTTTTGGTGCTTCACGAGAGCTTTTTATTTTAGATGGGAAGTGGGGCAGCAACAGAGGAAATGTATCACTTTTTTTTTTTTTTTTTAGTGCATGACACAGTTGATCTATCACCGTAATCCTACATTCGGTGCGATCCGAGCTGTCAATAAGCCGGTCTTTTGTTAAGGCTCACGTTGTAAATGGTCAAACATGAGCAGAAACAGAGACAGAGCTTATGCACTGCCGCGATGCAAGCACATAGTACTTGAAAGCTTTCACCTGTCTCACTTTGCTGCAATCATTGCCCTTTTGCATTAAGGTCAGCCCTTGGATACTGAAAAAGATCAAATGGGAATTGCAGGATGAGATACCAGGTTAAAATGAAATCAGGACATTTGCAGTTGCTGTGTCCCTGCCCATTTGCAGCAACTCGCCTGTGGTTGCGTTCCACCTGCTATTTCAAACCAAGATGGACGTATGAGTTTGCACAGTAAACGGATGCTTTCAGATGAGGTGGACGCACATGCAATTTACTTAAAATTACCAATCCTGTTTTGTGAATGTTGTCAAGATGCTCAATCAATGTTTAACGTGTGGAATTAATAGGAATCCATAACAAGAAGTTATAATAACAATTAACAATATGTGTATTTTGCATGAAAAATACTTTTCCTGAAAATGAATTGTGTTTCCATCTGATATGATGCATTTAATAACTTTTTAAATTGTGTGAAAACCGCTTTTGACTCACACGTCCTCAGCTTGTGATTTCCTTGTTGCCCTCCTCATTTATTTTCCAAGCCGGGCCGGCGTGTCACTTTATTCTTTCCCCTTATCACAGAGCGACAGTGTGCCTGTGACCAAATCATGACTCAGAAGAAGGTTCCTCTATCAGAATTGCCCTCAAATGTATCCTCGTTAAAGTGTCCAACGGTGCTTGCAGACTGACCCAGTCACGTACAGTTCGGGACTTACACTCCCTATAATGGCTGTTGGATGGAAGAACTATTCATTCATTATTATCATCAGTTAGATCTGTCTTCAGCCTTTGATACCGTCCACCATCCCATTATGGTAAACCGGCTACGGGATCTGGTGGGGATGACAAGTCCTGTGTTGGATCGGTTTACTATGTACTTGGCTGGCAGGAGCTTCAGTGTGTCAGTCAATCATATGTCAAAGACAGCGGATTTACAGTGTGGCGTTCCCCAGGACTCAGTCTTGCGCCCACTTCTGTTCCTGTTGTACGTCCTTCCCTGGGTCAGATAGTCCAGCGGTTTAATGATGCTTATCATCTGCTGGCTGGTGATATACAACTGTACTGCTCTTTGAAGGTTTCTGAGGTTCACAGACTCGATTCTTTAATCAACTGGTCAACTGTCACTGGTAATGCAGTGGTTTAATGACAATAGTCTTCAATTAAAAGACTCTCATCATTGCCCCTGACAGTGCTGTCCCAGTTACTAGACAGCACCTGGGCGACCTGAGCTCTTCAGTTAAATTTAGTCTGCTTAATCTGGGAGTTACTTTTACTGAGGGGATGTCTTTAACACAAAAAAAGTTGATCAGGAATCTCTTCATCTCCAAGTTAAGACCAATGGTTTCACAGGATGAGTTGGAGGTAATTATCCATGCTTGGATTGGAATATTGGACTATTGTAACAGCCTATTCACCTGCCTTAATAAGAAGGAGTTGACCCGTCTACAATATGTTCAGAACTCTGCTGCTAGGCTTCTGACCTGCACCGACAAGAGAACCCGCATTACTTCCATCGTGAAATCTCTTCATTGGCTGACTGTTGCTTTCAGAATTATTTTCAAACTCCTAGTCCTGACCTTCAGAGCACTTCACGGACAGGCACCCGATTATGTAACCGGCCTGATGCAGCCCTTCAGTTCGGCTCCTAGTCTGAGGTCTTCAGGTCAGAACCTGCTGATGTTTCCTCGGACCTGCTACAAAACCAGAGGAGACAGATCTTTTAAAGCAGTGGCACCTCGTTTCTGGAAAGAACTCTCTCTGTTCCTGCACTGCCTGGACTCTGTAGAGACTTTTAAAAAGCACCTTTCTTTTTAATTTAGGTTTTTAGGGTTAAGAGATCCTTTGTATGTATATTATTGTTTTATTTTGTCTGTAAAGCACTTTTTGACCCTTGTCTGTGAAAGGTTCTATATAAATAAAGGTGACTTACTCATTTACAATTAAAACTTAGTACATTGTGGAAATAAACGTCATTTACAATAAAGGGGTTGAAGAATTTTGAGTGCAAATCACCGTATAGTTGTATGGTGTATATTAAAATCAACACCATCATGGAAACCGGCATCATCCGATGGATGGCATCGTCTCCCGAGAGAAGAGCTGTTTCAGTGGCAGATTACTGTCACTGTCCAGCTCCACCGAAAGACTGAAAAATCATTCCTCACCTACGCCATGTGGCGTTTCAACACAACTGAGGGGGAGCAATAAAAACACACACAATACTTTTTACCTAATTATGTATTAGTGCACTACATATTAGAACTGTTATGTTTTGTCTTGTACTTATTTATTATTTTTCCATTTTCTTCTTTTCTGATCTCTCTTGGCTTGTTGTGGTAGTTTTATGTTGTGATTAAGTGTTCAAGTTTAATTTGCAGAGCTTCTGGAAATATGATTTTTTCTTGGAGATTATCTATCTATAAATAAGAGTATTTTATAAAACGTAAATGTAAAAAACTGTATTGTGTGCCGACAGGTGATAAAATATCCTGTACCACCAAACGCTGTTTTATGGTACAAATACTTTTCTTAACTTGCTACACATCTTGTTCAAATCAACTCTTGGGCTCAAAACCTAAAGTGAAACTGCACTTTGTTCTGGAATCATCATCCATAATCCTTATGTGAGACTTGAACATGCACTTTTCTTGTTTCTGTGTGTTTGAAATATAAAAACAGATAAAAAGGGACAGCTCATTACTGCACCTAATGGGACACATCCATGTCGCCTGGAATAACGGCTATTAAGAAAAAAAAAATCTCCAGCAGACTTATGGTTTTAAATATTATTTTATGGCATAACTTGTAACTTGTTGTACTAATATTAATAATAACAATGTCAATATACAGTAACAAGCTTTCTTAATACGCACATCACATTGTATGTAAATGGGGCATTGTTGACACTTTTTGGAGTGTTTTTTTTGCAAGGCTTTATTGGCAGAATCCATTAAGTGCATTTTTAGCGGTTAAGTACACACAGAAAAGAGACATGAGTTCATTAATTCATTCATTTTCTATGCCGCTTATCTTCATTAGGGTCAGGGGTATGCTGGAGCCTATAAAGCCCTCTAAAAAAACATACAACAAATTCCAACAGCGCTTCATTTACATACTGTGACGTGCATATTAGCCGAGCTGTAGCGGCATTGTTAGTATAGGAGGTAACATTGAGGAACTACTTTTCTGGCGTAGTGACACGGATTGATTGACTGTGTACAGCATTGCCATCAAACAATATGTGCTTCATGTATCACAATCAATCATGACAACTTACTCTATAGCAGTGAGTCTCGATTATTTTCTGTCATGCCCTCGCTGGAAGACAGAAATCTTTTTGAGCCCCCTCGATTTGAGATACTATTGAGAAGCTGATATTTATGGATTTATTTGTACTGTACAGACTGAACTCGAAACTAAAACCTGCACAACGCAACAAAATGCAGAGCAGTGAAGCATAAAGCGCATTCAAGAGTCAAATCCCTCCTAGCAATTCTTTGTTGGTTATGATGCAGTCTCTTGGAGCAGTGTCCTTCTCGCCAGACACGCAAAGCCTTCCCATTGATGGCAACACTGTGTGCCACTCAGTGCAGCAGAAACACTCCATTTTTATCTGCATGGCTTTGCAAGCTCACACATTTACATCACCGAGTTATTCCTAACTGTTTCTGCCCCCAGATGTTTCACCCTCCCTTCCTGCCTGCTGACCTTCTAAGACCTGTAACTCTTGCTCCGTATATTCAGGGTAAAAAAGATAAGGTTCTGGAACCTAATTTTTTACCAAGGTACTCTGCTGCGGCAGAGGCTCTCACAAAATCTGTAATTATTAGTAATAGCAAACAGAACACACTCTCCATGCTGTTGTTGTGACGGATGCAGTGTAAGTTGCTGTGGACTGTGTGAAATCAGTGCACCCAGGGAAGAAGTTTTGATAATGCTTAATACGACCAATGAACAATGCAATAGTTAGACTTACAAACAACACTAAACTCATCACACAGCAACTTAACACTCAAAACATATACAGTATCTGGAAATTATACAGAAAATAAAAATTAAACTATTTTAAAGTTTACTCATAAGGCATTGCGTCTGAGCAACGCATTTATTGGGCCGCTGCAATGATGTCAGGTTTCCTCTGGGCCCAAACTCTGGCATCATCTGGGTCCCTCTGATGGACAGAGGCAGCATTGCAGCGCCATCCACCATTTTGCTGCTTGTCCTCCAATGAAATCCTTTAAAAAATGCCGTATGGAAAACTTTTTGATTTTTTTTCTTTTCTAATATTGTCACATGTTTGGATATTTATCAATGAATCAAGTTAAGCTGCAATGCAATGAGTTTAGTGTTGTTTCCAAGATGACACGGTCATCTGTACTGACCGTCAGTCAAACTGTACTGAGAAATAAACTCCTGCAAATTCAAAAGGTTGACAAGCTTGTTGTGAGTTTTATAACTCATGATTCTCTCCTGTCAAATAAGGAGTTGCCTGCTCCTATATAAAACCAAATCTGTTTTTTCCTCTAAATTTAGTGGGTGCTGCTTATACACCAGAAATTAGGGTAACTAGTTTTGATTCTCACAGTTGTGTCCTTTTTGAACTCATGTTTGTAAATATGGGATGACCTTGTCCTTCAAGGGGCGGTTGGCAACCTTAATATTTTGTGAAATACCAATCTGACTTTAAAAAGTGTTCAATTAATTCAGAACAACATTTTACCCTTAGTTGCTGTGTTTATCCCACAAGGATTGCAGAATCAGATGATTGTTCTCATAGAAATTGACTGTTGTTCCTCAGATTCTAATCAGTTTTACATAATTGCATTTTTGACTTTGCACAGAGCAGCTTTGGTTGTTTTATTGGCTATAAAATATGAATAATTTATTGCAAGCTATTGTAAATTGGCAGCCTTTATGCTTATTGTTTTGCATATTCAAGGGTAGGCTCGAAATTACAGCAAAACTAGATCAACCAAGTTCTGGACCCCATTATGAATTCACACATTTGTAAGTTACTGTCCATCAATACTAATCACAAAATGCAGTGACCTAACACATACACTTCACATACTATTCAATCCTTCCCATTGACTTTTACTAGTTAAAGGAAAACTGCACTTTTTGGGGAATTTTTCCAATCATCCGCAATCCTTGTTAAACATGAATAGTGTCTCTGTGTGTTGGAAAGACAGCTAAAAACAGCCTGGATATAAATGCATGTAATGGGATAGACCTATACAACCTAAAATGCCTGCTATTAAAACCCCACCAAAAACCTGAACAATTTTTTGTATCGTTTTATATACATGCTGTGATCATGAGTAACAGGAACATCCAAATTAGCATATAATATTTAATAATAATAGGGGAACTTACGATGAGCATGTAAAGCCATTGGAAATTGCAGGAAGTCGTTACTTTATATGACAGTCTGACTCATGGTGTCGTCTTACAAGGAATGCTTAAATCATCACACAGCAGCTTAACTAATAACACAAGGTAGGTAAGTATTATACGTACAAGACAATTACCAGTACAAGGTCAGAATGAAAACAACTTTTTAAAATTATTCCCATTCATTGGCCATGGCTGCTGTGGCAGTGCAATGAAGGCCACCATTATTTGCTTGTTTTACATAATTAACTAACCATATAGGGAGAATATGGATAATAGATTTTTAAAAAATAATTTTGTCCTATTATTTAGTTAAGCTAAGTATATTTGGCATGCCGAGTACACCTGGAAGTATTTTTTTGTAGACTTGGATGTGTAGGTAAACAAAACAATTTTCAAAAATTAATAAACCAATGATCACTGTGTCATGGCTGAATATGGTCAATTATTAGTCAAAACCAACCTAGATTTGAGCAAATAGTACGTAGTTATGTCCCAAATTAAGCATTTTCAGTCCTAAAAATGGCTAAATGAATGAAAATACAAATGTAATGCATTTAGAAGATCTTATATGTAGTGCATTTCTGTAACGTTGTGTGTACCTTTAAGAGGCGGGACCTGGGAAGCTAGCTACAGTATAGTTGCTCACTGTTATTACGGTTAGCAGTGCCAGTGACTGGCACGAGTTGTGGCTGACAGCAGCTCCTGTGTGACCGGACACTATACTATTTCAGTAGTAGTATTCCACTACAGTGGCCACTAGGTGTCAAGAAAGTTACGTTGATAAGACACCAAGTGTGTGCGTTTTTGCAATGCCTCATTTATTTTGTCATCGTCATATTTGAATTAATCATTAGATTTAAAACAAGAAAAACAAAACATTAATTTTAAAAATGTGTTTAAAAATAAAATTATGAACAAATACATAATTCTTCTTTTTGTGCACGTTGTTTTCAATTGGAAAAACAAATGAACAAATGAGCTTGAAACCCCAGCTCATCCACCCATGCTCTCATCCACCGTTTATTATCAATGTGTGATGGTATTTAGTTAATTGTATACTTTGATTTGGCTTACATCAGCAAAATACACCTACACGGATGTTTACGTAATACTGTAAAGGATGTTGCAATTATGTTTTTTATAGGTTTGTTTGCACTACTCATGTTGGTGTGTGCGTGTGTGTTTGTTGGTTTATCTGTGGCCAACAAACAGGGAATAAGTGCACACCAGGACTATTTCCCTGTGTGCAGGGCAGCGTATCGTGCTCTGTAAAGCCCAGGAAATTATAGTCCAGTCAAGCAGAAAACAGGAGAGGGAATTTAACAACAGTTTTCAGTTGCAGCAACAACAAATGGAATGGGCACTAGTTTGCTATACATTACAGTTGTCTAAAATCCACATTCAGTCATAATATTGGAATGTGGGAGGAAACCGGAGTACCTGGAGAAAACACACGCACAGACCATGCAAACTCCGCACAGAAAAGCCCAACGAAGATTCGAACCCGGAACTCCTGACTGTGAGGCCAACATGCTACCCAGTCAGCCACCGTGCGGCCACATTCCACATATATATGTATATATATATATGTGTTACAAAGCATCTGCAGTGCAGTATATATATATACACACACACATATACATATATATACATATATATACATATATATATATATATTTATTGCATCTGCAGTGCGTCTGCAGTGCAGTATATATATATCAACGACTCTTAACGTTTCATCTTGTGGTCAGGATCATCCAACTCCAGGGGCTGGCCCCCTTCCACTGTCCCACTCTCTGAGACCCCCCACTCCCCAGACACACCGCTGTGTAGCTTCCCCCCAGATAACATGATTAAACAGTAAGAGGCCTGTTGCTCAGCTTCTGCCTGCTAATTCAACCTGTTCACCTCCTGCTGGGCACATGGCAAAGCCTCTTATACGTCTTGGCTTTGTACCTTCAGCTATGCAAACCCTCCACACAGCATTTTACTAACTGAGCTCAAAAGACAGTAAATAGATTTGAAGTTTCCTACTCGATGGTATCTAAAATATTGGATTCAGAAGGTGTCTGCCACAAAGTCCCACACAACAATGCAGTAGTGTCAATTAGTGTGCTAATGATTTATGTATATTTTATTCTCACCATCCATCTATCCACCTTCTTTTGCTTATGATGCTTCTCCCCGGCTACTTTGTCTAGCTCCTCTCGGTGGCCTCTTCCCAGGCCAGTTGAGAGACATATTCTCTCCAATGTGTCCTGGGTTTTCCTCGTACTTCTCCGTACTATCTTGAACCCCTCCCTAGGGAGGCGTTCGGGAGACATCCCAACTAGATGCCCAAGCCACCGGGTCCTCTCCAGGTGGAGGAGCAGCGGTTCTACTTCTAGTTTCTCTTGGAAGACAGTGCTTTTTGCCTTATCTGTAATGGAGAGCTCAACCATCCTATGGAGGAAACTCATTTTGGCCGCTTGTACCGAAGAACTTCTTCTTTCAGTCGCTACCCAAAGTTCATGGTTATTGGTGAGGGTAGGAGCACAGATCGACCTTTCAGCTTTCAGCTCAGCTCCTTCTTCACCACAACGGACCCATGCAGAGTCCACATCACTGCAGATGCCATTCTTCCCTCATGCGTGAACAAGACTCCGAGTTAGTTCGGGCAGGATCTCATCCCTGACCCAAAGATGGCACTCCACTCTTTTCCAGGCAAGAACCATGGACTCAGACTCAGAGGTGCTAATTTTTCATCCCAGCCGCTTCAACACTCGGTTGCGAACCGATCCAGTGAGAGTTGAAGATCACGGCTAGCAGGACCACATCATCTACAAAAAGCAGAGGGCCACCTTTACAGCCACCAAACAGGATCTCTTCCATGCCCCGGTTGCGCCTAGAACATTTGTCCATAAAAATAATGAACAGAATCGGTGACAAATGGCAACCCTGGCGTAGTTCAACCCTCACCTAACAATGCGGACCAAACTCTAGCATCAGTTATACTTGGGGAAAATTGCCTGAATTTGGTGGCCCAGTAAGCCATACTCCCAGAGTACTCCCCACAGGATTTCTCGTGGAAGCGAAAACTCCCATCCACCTTCAAGAACCCTGCCAAGAGTCTAGAGTTGGTCCACAGTACCACGAGCAGGACAAAAACCACACTGTTCCTCCCGAATCCACGATTCAACAACTATCCGCCGGATCCTCTTCTCTAGAACCCCTGAATGGACTTTACCAGGAAGGTTGAGTAATGTGATCCCACGATAGTTGGAACACACCCTCCGGTAATTTTTCTTAAAAAGGTGGACCATATCGGTCTGCTAATCTAGAGGCAACACCCCCAATGTTCATGCGACCCATTTTATTCATTTAACATTGCATATTTAGTTCCGTTACAAATGAATGTAGCTAGTAACTGTAAGTAATGTGCCCATCACTGATTATCTTTATTTTAGTTCAGTAGAACCTTGGTTAGCGTCATTAATGTTTTCCAGAAAATTCAACTCAAAACAAAACTGAAAAAAAGGGAAATGTACTGAAAATTTTGCCTTGGTTTACATTTTTTCTAACTTACAGTTAATGTCTCAAAAATGTTAACCTAAAACGGGTATTTATAGTTTAGCAGTTTTAGTTTTGCATATAAATGATGAATAAAAAGTGATACATTTCCTTAATTGAGGATGAGATTGCTCCTGACCTATAATCAACATGAGTTGATTATAATAATAACATTTTAATGTTAACAGTCTTAGGAATTGAGTATTTTCCACTATTTTTTTAAACAAGTAAGACGAAATGTTTCTGTTATCTGCGCACACACACTCAGTTTCTAGATATGGCACCTTTTTAATCTCTGACAACTAAACCAACAAAAAAGTGGACCTTGTTGTCAAGTATTTGCTCTCTCCAGTGCTGGCATTGCAATTGTTTGTTTGTATTTCTGTTTTAGGTAAATTATGAACTGTGCTTGAGACTCCTAGACTGGTTTCACAGCTGTTAGAATAAAATAATCCGGGTGCAATATCGACCTGTAAAGAGGGTGGTGTGTCCGAACAACAGACGTTTGGGATTTTTTCGGTTTTTTTAGTTGCAAAAAAGCAAAAAAAAATGTTACTGAAACCAATGCTGGCCCACATACAGTAATAGTAGTCTTATAAGCGAGACATCTTGACCCTAGAAAATATTTGTTTATTTGTAATGATTTTTTTTTACAAATGATCAATACCATCAGTGCCAGGGAAACAGATTATTTTGGAAGGGTCCCATGATACACCAGGGGAAGCCTTTGTGGGAGCCTTTCAATCCCTTTCCAAAGAAGGATTAGGGTAGTATTTTCATCTTGGTAGCTGCTTTTCTATCTTTTTAACACTTACTTCCCCAGCTTTTATTCAACCCCACCCCCACACACACTCCCACACCTCAGCACCTATTTTTACCTGCTTTGACAGTCCATTAGCGTCTTTTCTGCTGATGTGATGCAACATGTTTGATAAGGATCGCTGAGATCACACCCCCGAAAGAAGTTTGTGCACAAAACAAACAATCTCAGCAAACAATCTTTTGCTAACGAGCACATTATATAATTTGCCATCCCTGAAATAGTCCTACTGATATGTCAATGGGTTGGAAAGCCTAAACACAGGCTTTATAGCTGTAAATGAGCTCACCAAGGCGTGCACGTTTCCAATAAAAGATTTATAACTGGTTGCTCTGACACGGCTTACACAAGAAGGCTAATATTTCATCTTCATAACACCAGGTCTTTTTGTGTGCCTTCTTTCAACACAGTGCCAATTATGGATAATTTTATACTCTGAAGTCAAGCTTTTTTTTTTTTTTTTTGGCTACATAAGATCATTATGCTACTTTGCAATGGATCCTCTCCGCCCATGCTCTGTCTAGTTTTCATAACGTTTCTATGGTAAGACACTGTTTTTTCACTTTTCATTAAAATCAGCTCAGCAGCTTAAAGTTCAAAGAACTACAGCGGTAGTGTGAAATAGCGCCGCTTCTCTCTAATAGCATGTTGCACGTTGCATAATTATACCATTATTCAAACAGGCCATCCAATGTTCGGATGAAATATGTTTTGAAATATGCCTTATTACTGCTGTGTCTATACTTACTTGGTAGGGGTGTTTTTCTAAAATGCACATACATGCATGCAATTCACTTTCAGAGATTGTGAACTAATTTGACCCATTGAATAAACGTGTTGCACGGTAAACATTTTGGTTAAGAAAACTATATTTATCAAAGCCTGTTGTTGTTGTTGCGGCAATCATGTTTAATGCTTCTCTCATTGAACAAACACCGGCACCTAGTGGCCAATGTAGAATACTACATTCTTAATTTGACTATCTTTTGAATGCCTAAAAGTTCAGTTCATTTAGCCATTTTTATAACTGAAAATGTTTATTGTAGGCAAAAAAATATGTATGATTTGCTTGTATATGCATTTTTTGTGAATATTAGGCCATATTCAATCATGAAACAGCTTGATTTATTAACTAATATACGTAAATACGGTGATAGAGCGAAGAAGCAAAATTTGAGCTGCAAGGGGGATGATGGATGACTGTACTCGCTATAACCAAAGACTCAAATTCCAAAGGAAAAATGTTACAAAATCAGCATGAAAAAAAGAATGATGCTGGAACTTCAAGTCAAATGCTTGTTTTGGAATGTAAGCATTTTTTGGGATAAAATTTGCAAGGATTTGAATGGGAATTTTTGTGCCGTTGTGCGTGTCATTCTCAATTACAGATTTCAACTCGGCAAGTGTGAGAAGATGAACTCTGTGCATACGTTTAGCGTTTTCTTGGACTTTTTGTAGCATTTTGTCTTCACTCACTCAAAAAGCCAAACACTCGGCATCCACTCTCAGGGATTAAGTCTCTTGTAATAGAGTGCCCTAATGACATTCAATTCTATGGCCCAATGAAAAAGAATGAAAACCAGGATGTTTAACAATAAATAATAATAAAAATGTAAAAAGAAAGCTAAGCTCTTCTGCCTGTGGATTCTCCCAAGCAGGAATTATACAGAGAGAACAGCAGCTGCTGATAAAGGCTGAGCCACAGGAGTGTTTGGGAGGAGATGAGTACTACTCACCCAGGAGCTACCACGGAGCGGTTTCACTGGGATCTTAAGAAAACGACCGGCAGACAGAGCCCGTTTGAATTCAGCTCCACGGCAAAGGGAGGAAAGCATGGCTACTGCTGGCGCAGCGGGAGATAAAAACTGAGCGGATGGAAAATGAGCTGGAAAAAGAAATACAAATGAGTGGAGTGCAATGGAAAGGTTTACCTGTGCATCACCTCGATTGATTTCACCCATCCCTTTCCACTCGAGCCTAAATTATGTGATTTAAATACAATATGCGAATACTGTAACGAAAATCATTTTATCCTTTGTAAGCTCATTTGCTTGTAAATCGCTCAGACCCTGTACCAATTTCTATTTACATAATCATGTAAACACATGTATGGTATTTTTTTAATAATAATCAAAATTATGCATTTAGAGCTGTCAAAGTTGAAGCTTTAATAACGAGTTCAAATTCCCTTTAACGCCATTATTTTGTTTTTTGGACGCACGTCCTGATTGACCCTTGGCCCACTACATAGTGTGAGAAAACACAGCAGTGTTGCAGTTAATGTTCCGCTACAAGCAGGAACGAATACTGAGCAGCAACGGATAAAGAAAAGGGTATTTTGAATGATAAGTTTAGCTTCACAGCCCTGGCAGATGGCTCTCTCGACAAGCCCAAAGTTACCGTATGTACTGTCGCTGTGACTTGAGTTGTCACCAGTCGAGTCGAGTCTCAAGTACCACGTGCTGGGCTCAGCTGAAGAAAGTGAAGAAGCTAGAGAATGTGGTGGAGCACCGCAGGTATTTGTTTTATTGTCATTTATGCAGTGGTACCCTTGCAAAGGAGCGTACCACCCAACGTACCAAAAACGATGTTTCCAAATTTGTCCGCTATGAGCTCAAATTTGAGTTATGAGATGCTAGTTACCAGCAGGCAAAGCCAAATACAGCTATTTGGAGGGCATACATCACTTTAGTATGTGGGGACAAAAGCGAAAGTCATTTTTACGGTTAGCAGAGTTGTGGCTGACAGCAGCTCCTGTGTGACCGGACACGATGCCATCTCAGTAGCAGTAATTCACTACACTGGCCTTGAGTTGTCAGGAACGTTAATTTGATGAGATAACCTAGATACCCAATGGAAGGGCAGCTTCTTCTTTTTTGGTTTTACGGCGGTTGGCATCCATTAGTTCGGTGCATTACCAAGGAGGGCAGCTTGTATGGCGGTGCAGTACATTCAAAATTCTGGGTTGGCACTCTCGATTTTCATTTTTGTATTTTGATTTTTTTTTTTGTCAAATCGGACGTAAATATTTTCAAAGCCTAATTCGTATTTTTTGTATAATAAGGTTTTTGTCAGTCAAGGTTGCATTTTATTTTATGCCAAGGTAGCGCTGCAGAAATACCCGCATTGCATCAGTACCTGCCCTCTTTTCACTTCTCTCTTTTCCCTGACAATACAAACTTTAGTCTCTTTGCGAGAACCATCTGCCAGGGTTTTGAAGCCAAACTTACTCTTTTCTTTGTTCTTTTGTTTTGCTTAATATTTGTTCCCGCCTGTGGCTCCACAGTCACCGCTGCTTTTCCTCAAACTACGGTCCGAGCTTGTGAGAAAAAAAAAAAAAGTGTGTGGTTAAAGGAAATGTCCGTTAACGAGTGACCAATGACAGTCCTATTCGTAACATGACGTGTAAAAGTGTTATTGAAGAAAGCAAAATAATAAACTTCTTTAAGCCTATGCAACGATTGCCTTGCCCGGTGCATTCGCTGTTTGAGTAGATGGATAGATAAAAATGAAATGTTGTCAGCAGCAACTGTGCACGTAAGTCAACAATGCAATATTTTCCTGCCTTTTGAGACAAACATGCATCTGGTAAACGGCCACAGTGATCACTTGCATCTTCTTTTCCTTTGGGCTTATCCCTTCAGGGGTTGCCACAGCGAATCAATTGCCTCCATCTAACTCTGTCTTCTGTATCCTCTTCTCTTGCGCCAACTACCTTCATGTCCTCTTTCCCTACATCCATAAACCTCCTCTTTGGTCTTCCTCTAGGCCTCCTGCCTGGCAATTCAAAACTCAGCATCTTTCTACCTATATATTCACTATCTCTCCTCTGGACATGTCCGAACCATCTCAGTCTGGCCTCTCTGACTTTATCTCCAAAACCTCTAACATGTGCTGTCCCTCTGATGTGCTCATTCCTGATCCTGTCCATCCTGGTCGGACCCAAAGAGAACCTCAGCATCTTCATCTCTGCTACCTCCAGCTCTGCCTCCTGTCTTTTCCTCAGCGGCACTGTCTCTAAACCAAACATGGATGGTCTCACCACAGTTTTGTACACCTTTCCTTTCATTTTAGCTGAAACTCTTCTATCACACATCACACCTGACACTTTTCTCCACCCATTCCAGCCTGCCTGCACACGCTTTTTCACCTCTTTTCCACACACTCACACAGTGATCACTTTCATAATACGGCATAAATGTCTGTCCCTGAGTTGTTTTGTGTATTTATGCAAATTCTGCATAACTCACTGTATTATTTAAATCTCCCAACAGGATTGTTCATAATTGTGTGGCATTAATAATGATCAAACGGGTAATACAGACCAAACAATAGTCCATAACCCATCCTCATAATAAATATTGTATTACCAATTGGAATCCACTAAATTATTTTGTCTCATCCTGAGCTGTGAAGTTTTTGTGTATACAAACAACTACAGCCCCGTGTACACAGCTTAGTGATGGACTCTTTCCATCATTTTGCTGGGCTGTATAAAGCATGGCCACTGAATCAAGTCATGCCAAACACATCACACACGTGACAATACAAATGGAAATTGTAATGTCTGTTTGGCAGGGCAGGGGTGTGATTTTACACACCCAACCCTCCAATCTTTTTTCCTTTGTGTTGTGTTGAAAGCAACGTGGATATGGCTATTTGACAACCAGAAAAATATTGTCACGGTTGTAAGGAAATGTGTTTTTTCGCCCCGTTCACACAGCTGGAAGTGTCCACCACAGACTTAAATGGCAACCTTGTGGAGGGACCAGTAATTCTGGTGATCACGGTCATCGACCAGAATGACAACCGACCCATATTCAAGGAGACTCGCTACACAGGAGAGGTGCTCGAGGGGTCCCCTACAGGTAGGTGGCGCCTTTTGTTTTGGGATTCTGACTTAGGCTGTGTGGGCTGGTTGAATCTCGCAGGGCTACGTCAATAATAAAACATATCTCTCAGCAGTGACTTGTGCATGTTACGCAATTGTCTCTCAAGATAGATGTGTTGGAAGACTCATGAGTCTCATGGCCTACTATCTATCTATTAAAAGAGAACACCATCAAAGTTTGTTTATAGGTCTCAGGGAGTACTACTGCTTGTGTAATAAGGACTTGATAGAAACATTTCTGGTGGTCCCAGTTGAAGAGTGCAACTTTTAAGCTGAGTTCTGGTTACCACACAGTTGCTGCAAGTTTGCTTGTTACAATAAGGCTACATTCACAATTCCTCGTTCGCATCTAGGTACAAATCCGATATAATAATCCGATCTGCCGCACGGCGGTCGAGTGGTTAGCATGTTGGTCACACAGTCAGGAGATTTGGATGACGTAGGTTCGAATCTCAGTTGGGCATCTCTGTGTGGTACTACTCATTGGGTTTTCCTCCCACAGTCCAAGAACATGCATGTTAGTTTAATTGGCGACTTTAAATTGTCCATAGGTAGGAATGGGAGTGTGAATGGTTGTCTGCTTTGCGATTGACTGGCACCCAGTGTACCCCTCCTCCCGCCCAAAGTCAACTGGGATAGGCTCCAGCACACCCCCAGATAAGCGGCATGGAAAATGGATGGATTTATCCATTTGTGAATGGTTGGGTGAGGTATATCCGACCTATACGTCATCATGGTTTACCGTTCACTTGGATAAAGGCACTCTTCCTAAAAATATTTTTAAAACTATTGCTCACAAACAGACATCGCAAGTTCTCCACCAGCTACCATAGCCAAATGTATTGCCATCTTTCTTCTTAGCCTCGTATGCGTTATCATTTGAAAATTTTAGAAAATATCAGTTCCCATTGCACAAAACCCTTGAAATTCCCAGAAACGTCTTAGGAAGAGGACACACTGCATCAGTATTCACTTCGCACATCAATTCCTGGATGTTTTGTTTTCAGAACGTGTTCAAAAATCAGATTTGAACGAAAAATCCAAATTGGGCATCATACCTCCCAGTGTGAACATAGCCTAAGACTTTGAACCCATCATTTGCAAATTTGTAATAACTGTACATGAAAAAAACGGTCCTTAATTGAAGACATGCACTTACTTCAAAATAAGACCATGAAAAAGACAGTGAACATGCAGTGTTTTCTGAAGGATTATGTAATTATTGTCATTTTTATATAAATTATAGATACACATTCATCCCGGTCAATGTACCCTCTAATTTTCAAGAGTCTGAGAATACACACACACACGACCTGGGCATTCCTTGGACCTCTGTGAGCACCATCAGACGTGCACATTGCGGTATCACACCAGTCCGACGCCGGAGAACTTGAGGTAGTCCAACTTTGATTGTGTGGAATTTTGCAAATGAGTGGGTTCAAAAACTCAGCGAGGCGAATTACACAATGTAGCTTTCTTTTTTGTCCGCTTCAAACAAAACAAGCCAATTATTGATCTGAATCTTGTAGGGAACACCCAGTTGATCCATTTCATTTCTTTGCCTGTTTACCATTTCCCATGTACTTCTATTTCCCTAATGTTTTTCTGCAGCCATTTGGGGCATTGTTTGTAGTAGTAGTAGTCGTTTTATTCGGCCAATTAAAAAAAATGTACACCATTAAATACATGTATACGTACAAAATAATCCTCTCATGACCGAAGGGGTTTTAGGCTGAAGTAACAGATACTTATTACGCCTAACCCTATTTAAACTATAAGAAAATCCCAAGATAATACAATGTATCAACAGACATTTACAATTTTACAATGTACAAACTAATATATGTAGAATATTTCACTTTGAAAAAGTAGACGAAAGTGATGCCACATCTGCTGTATATGTTTACTTTTGTCCAAATACATAAAAAAACAAAATCTCAAAAAAAAAAAAAAAACACTAAGCCACACATTCAGTCCACACTTTTGACTCAAAAAAGTTGTTTGCTGCTGTGGCTTTAAAGCGTGTTTTTCAGAGCAGCCCTTTCTCAGTTGAAAACTAAAAAATCTCACCCAGATTCAACTCTTGTTCTTCTGTTTACTTTCGCTTGGTGTGTGGATGTGGCACTGCCCCTTTTGTCTTGCCATGATTGGCTGCGAAAGTACTGTACGTACAGAACATACCAAAATCACATCATTAGCTGGACAGTGTTTGTCATTCCAAAATGCAAAATGCAATGACAAAAAATGGCACCGAATAAATTATTTGTTTATTTCGTTTACAGTTCAGGTTGAATTTATTTTGTTGCGCCGCAAGGATTTGCTGTGAACCCAAGATCGGTGTGCACGCACGCAGCCTAGAGGGAACGCCGGTCTCAGTTTTTGTACAATGTCTCGACAACAATACGACCAAACACTGTGCCTAACAAACCAATCGAGCAGACAAATAAAATATTCACACATGGTTGACTTTGTGAGGAATACATAAGAGTGGTTCCTGTCGAGATGACAAACTGTACAGTAGACAGATTCCAGCCAAATAATTGTCTCGTCATCGTTATTATGTGTGTGGGGGGGTTTATTTGTTCCTACAACACACATAGAATAATGAACAACTCTGTCTGTTGCTTTCTCCTTTCAAATTCCGCTAATTCTGTGTTAAAAAGTACCAGAACTTTGCTAAAGAAGGTGGGAAACACTATTTCACTCAAGAAAGAACTTGTAGAAAAATACATAGTTAGCCTCTCTTACAATGCGGCTGTAATGTAAAGGTTCCTTGTTAACGCGGGTTGCAGGGGGGAAGGGTTTAAGGGAGACTCATTACAGAAAGTGAGCCAGGCATGTGTGTGTGTGTGATGATTGTGCCTGCTGCTGAAGTTTGCAGTGAAGTTCAACTGAGCGAGTCCATAGCTCTAGCTGTCCACTAGAGCTGCAGCAATTAATCGATGATTAATCGAATATCCAATTAATCCACAGCTATTTTAACAACCGATTAATAGTTTAAAATGTACTGTAAGTATTCTGATTTCAACCTCTGAAATGTTGAAACTATTTTTAATTTTCTTTAGTCCTCCATGAAGGCAGAGCTATTATCTTTGTGTTTCAGGCAAACACGGTAGTCACACATATCAGGTTGACTTTGGAAACAAACGCTGGACATTTTTGCCTCTTTCTGATATAGGAAAATGCGTAGGAAAATGTCTGTTCGGCACAGGTCATATCAACTTACTATGTGTATGACGAGCGGATGCCAAACAAAGCCTGCCTATAAATACCTTTATGTATTTGTTATTTCTTATTTACTTGCGCCAGCGACTCGCTGATTTGCAGTTGAGTGTTGGTGATGTTTGCCATTTGATTGTTTGTAGTTCTCTACTTTAATTTCGGTGTCCGAAAAAAATCCTCTTCCTCGCCCTCTCTGCCGTCATTATGGACGAAGGAAGAGTCAGTTTGTGCATTTCTAAAGAGATTGCTCCCAAGAGTCGTCTAACCTCATCATCAGGTTCTCCAGCAAGTGTCCAGTAAAGGTAAATGTAATCTTAAATGTATATGTGTCCAGTTCACAAATCATCTATATACATATTGCTTTTTTTGTGCATGTTAAACCACGTTTCTCTTCAAACCGTTTGGGTGTCTGGAACGGATTCATTGCATCATTTTTTTCTTATGGGAAAAATTGATTGCTGGTTCTTATGGATTGTTCTGATGACGAAAACCGATGGTACCACTGTAGCAGAATGTCATCCACCTTGCATTTGCCTCGCAATGATGAGAAACGCCTCCCAAGAGGAAAGAGCAAATAATAATGGACCTTAAAGTCGAACCACAGGACAGCGAGTGTCAGACTCCGTGGTGTAAGGGCTAACAGCCACAGACAATGTCGGATATTCAAAGATCTGAGGAAACCCGGTGAAGAGCACCACCCAGTCACCATGTCTATTAGATTGTCATAGACTAGTCTGTTGTCCTTGCCGATGTCCAAGTCTGTGCTGAGATCAAGTAGAGAACGACATCAGAGGACGTCACAATGTCATTCGTAACCCAAAGTTCCAGTCTCTGTAGAATTTCTGACAGACACCAGACAGGAACTTATCAAATACGGTCTGATTGTTCAAGAGGGCAGTGGCAGCTGGTTGGCAGCAAACCTTGCTAAGACTAAACTAAAGCATAGCGATATATTTGCTGTGTGAGGACGGATCTAGGTTGGCTTTGAGACTGAGTCACCCTTCGAGCAATGCTTCAAAATAAGTGGGGACTGTGCACCTTTTATAGTTTCGCAATTGCACGATCCTTAACTAGCTGTGCAGAATGTTGTGGTTGCCCAAAACACGTGAAAAACAAAATGACATATAAGCTTTACACTAAGGCCTTATCCACACACACACTGATCATCATTAATCAGAAGGTCTGAAACCGAAATGCACTCTAACCAACTTTCTTTTCCAGAAGAAATCACGTAAACCCAATTAATTTTTTTTCCAGAAAACCAAACATGTTCACGCAAAACATGTTTGCAATTATGCAGAAAACTATTCAAAATGCATGCAAATGCATAAAAAGTACGTGTGAAAAGGATAAATGAACAGGCGAGGTCCCGTTTACTTTGACTGAAGACTTGATTGTTGACAAAGACGGCCACGTGACAGCGGGGTCCACTCAGGCATTTTGCGTTATTTTTGAGTTATTTTGCAGCCGTGATCAAAAGCTGAGACTTGCATTGTAACTGTGAGACATAGATGATCGACGACTCTGACTTTCGGTTCTTGTTTCTATGCAATAGATAGCAAACCCATAGGCTGCTAACAATGAGGTTTTGGGATAAAACACTCGGGTGGAATTGCACTGCATGGTAATAACACAACAAGAAACGTGTCATCTTGTACATTAACCAAAAAATGTACGCAAACCAAGGCCAAATTTTAGCGTAAATTTTCGACAATATCTGACGGAGGTCATTGTTTTTCCAACGCAAACATAATGATCTTTGAAAACTGAGCTCCTTTCAGAATGGATGTTTTCCAAAAGAATGCCCGGACGGGTAAAACCGAGCGTTTTGATTTGGGCCACAAGAAATGTGCGACATCATCCTGTTTTGAAACCTCATTTAAAGGCTGTTGGTTTGTTTTGTGCATCGGTAGGCACGCGTGTGTATTATAAGGTTCAAGGTTTGTCAAAGGTCACCTTATAACATGCACGGGCAAAGAAAAAAACCAAAAAACATCTTGTTTCCGCGGCTCGTGTAAGTGGGCACTGATTATATAGCTAATACACGCGTCATTTTAATTGATGAACCAAGGGATTGTAACGCACCTCCAAGTCAGCAGTGGTAGCCACCTTATGATGGCAGCCGTCAAATGTGCTTTTTTTAAACCCAGAATTGCCCTTCCATTCTATTTCATTGTATCCATTTGATATTTAGATTCAACTCTGAAAGGAAACTCATCTTTCCAGACAGCTCCCACCCTCTACCCGCTTTCTGATCAATGGTTTGCCAGCTCTGTTGTGTCGTCCTCTGTGCCCTTCATTTTCCATCACCATACATACAATGTCTTTGCAAATATTCCCCTCCGGCCTTGTACTGTAAATCTTCACCATCTATTAGATACCTTTGTCATTTTTGTCACAGCGTTGTCGTTTACGGCTCTCTGAGGTGTTGTCTCTGCTATCTCCTTTTTTTACGTTACATTTTTGGGCTGACAGCTGTGCCCTCTCGAAACTGAGATTATAAATAAATGTAGCCTGAATGTACCTTGTTCTATTTCAGGTTTTATCGCAGCCTCCATGCATACATCAGGTCTTGACTGTGCGACTATTAAAAGACCTGCCGATTGAGACATATTTTGTTTTGCTGTATGTGTCAATAGACAATACCTTTTACACTGTGTGACTTTCAGTGGCGTTTCCCTGTCAGGGGTTGGCGCAGCGAGTCAGTCGCACAGAGTGGTGCAATTTTGCAATTTTGGGGAAGTTTGTTGGCCGGGGCCAGCACGTGGAGGAAGTAGGGTATCAGAGGGATTGCAAGTGTGTCTTACGTATAGAGCAACGCGGGTGGACATCGCACGAGGCTCGTGCAGCCCACTGACTTTAAATGCCAGATGGGCGTACTGGCTTTCTAGGGCTATTGTAACTGGGAGAACCAGAGTGTACGGCGGAAAGAGTCGCCTACCATGGCCAGGCAAGGTGCATTAATGTCGTGTACACTATGTGAGCATGCCGGCGTACATCCACGCAGGTCGGGAGAGCCAGAATATTAACTGGTAGAAGCCACCCGCGGTAGCCGGGCGATGTTAACATCAATTTGCTGTTGAAGACCACCAGACCTGGCCGGGCAAGGTGCATTAATTTCGGATACGCTATGTGAGCAGCCGCCGTGCATCCACGGAGGTCAGGAGAACCAAAGTGTCAACCGGTAGAAGCCGTCCGCTGTGACCGTGCAATGTGCATTAATGTCAGATACGCTATGTGAGCAGCCGCCGTGCATCCACGGAGGTCAGGAGAACCAAAGTGTCAACCGGTAGAAGCCGTCCGCTGTGACCGTGCAATGTGCATTAATGTCAGATACGCTATGTGAGCATGCCGGCGTGCATCCACACAGGTCTGGAGAACCAGAGTGTTGACCGGTAGAAGCCGACCGATGTGGCCGGGCAAGGTGCATTAATGTCGGCTATGCCATGTGAGCCCCGCCGTGCGTCCACGGAGGTCGGGAGAACCAGCGTGTACAGCTGGAGGAGCCGCTGCCTTGGGCGGGCAATGTATACATTGTAATTTTAAACTTGCAACACACACAAGGTACACGCATGCCTTGCCATTGCAACCTAGCTGCGTGCAATGTTTTCCTACTTCCAAGCAAAAAATAATTTGCCTTGTTTTTTTTCCACGGGCTTTGAAAATCCGTGCAGGCCAGTGCTTCTTTTGCGATTTACCCTATTTTTGCACGTAGCCAGCCCGTGGGAACAAGTATGTGGAAGGACCGCTTAAAGCTTTGTGGCAGGATTGTACAAGGTTCTTTTATGAGTGCTCTGCTCAGTGAAGAAGGTGATTTGACTGGTAATCATTTCTGGCAGCTGCTGCCACCAGAATGTATTCTTTTTGCTCCCACTCTTCGTTCAGCTGTCACGTGTGCACTATGTACCACTGATGACAAAATGATCCAAAATCAGTTGATTGACCCTGCGTGCCTTTGGTGTTCATGTTGTACTCGGTTCTACTGATTCACTGAGAGTATGGCTGCTCAGTCGGCCTGTCTGTTGTCTTTATGGGAAAACATTTGAGTCGAACGAAAGAAAATCAGACGTTTGGCACTGACTTATGTTGCATTTCTACCGAGCAATGCAATGCACCACAGTACATGTCAGGTTAATTAAAAAAAGCCTGCGCCTGAATATATGTGCATAGTTAATTCATAATTAATCACAATTAATCACAGATAGAGGATGTTTTTTAGCTATAATAAGCAGGGATGTCCGACAATATCGCCCCAATGATGTTATTCTAACATGTATTATTGATAGATATCGGTATCTGTTTTTTTTTGCTATAATGAAAACCAAATTTTAAAAAATGCTATTTACAGGCCTATGGGCTCCCCTATTTTACGGCGAGCAATGACCTCATTAAACTGCGTCTGATGTGTGCAAACAAGCATGTTTGGCTAGTAACATAATAACACGCTGCTGGCATGTACTTGGTGTCTCCTTCCGATATTAAACCTGGGATTTGCAATGCAAAGCGTTGGTGTGGAACCAAGTCTTCTTTCTTCATTCCCAGGATGAAAGCCATCAGTCATAAAATCATGAGGTGTATCGCGCTGGATAACCAGAACTATTTTATCATGCGGGACACCAGGGTGACCTCAAGCCTCGAGTCACGCTTGGCAATGCCCAGTTGCAAGGGTTTCTCAGATGTTTTACAATGTTGTTTACAGCCATGTTGAGAAACTAATTGTCGATGCTGTATCCATTCGCTTCACAACTGACATGTGTTAATTCCACGACAGGAGATATGTGATGTTACACATGTCAGTTGGTTGATATCAGAATCCGAAATTGAGAGTTGGACCGTATCAGTGTATCCGATATCGTCTAAAAAGCCAATATCGGACAACATTAATAATAAGTGTACCTGAACAATCATTTTAACGTTGTAAATTTCAACATTCTGTTTATTTTTAATTGTATTCAAAATAAGAGCGATAGAATTGACTACAAAGCGCTGGACTCTTATCATCCATGAGGAAGATCAAGCAAGAACCCAGAATGGAAGTAGACAGAGCATATGAAGACGCAAGTTAGTGAAAGTTAAGCATGTGTGTGTGTGCGTGTGCAAGAGCAAGAGAGAAAGAAAACAATACACCTGTTGTGTGTTTGCCTTTTGTCCTGGTATGTTTTCCATATCTAAGTGTTGCGCAACTCTGATTCTGCTATGTGAGTGTATGTGTCACTGAGCTAAATAATATATAATAATAATAACAGGAGTTAAAATGACTTTATACTTTACTTAAAATATATCGTTTGTGCTGTGTTAAAGAAAAGGAAAAAAAAAAAGTAATAACGTAAGCATTAATAATAAAAATAGTAAACTATGATTCATTTGTTAATGATAGACAGAAAAAGTTACGTTAGAATAAAACATTGAGGATAAATGTATGACATAAGGAATTTCAGGGCACAGGTTAAGTAATTAGTGTTACTAAATGAAACATGGTTCTGAATATTGTTGGTATAATGTACAGTGGTGTGAAAAACTATTTGCCCCCTCCCTGACTTTTTGTCACACTTAAATATATTTGCTCATAAAAAATAGTTAACTATTAGTCAAAGATAACATAACATAACTGACGAGACAAAAGCTGAACTTTTTGGAAGGTGCGCATCCCGTTACATCTGGCGTAAAAGTAACACAGCATTTCATAAAAAGAACATCATAGCAACAGTAAAATATGGTGGTGGTAGTGTGATGGTCTGGGGTTGTTTTGCTGCTTCAGGACCTGGCAGGCTTGCTGTGTCAAAGTCCTGACCTGAATCCCATGGAGATGCTGTGGCATGACCTTAAGAAGGCGGTTCATGCTAGAAAAGCCTCAAATAAAGCTGAATGACAACAATTCTGCAAAGATGAGGGGGCCAAAATTCCTCCAGAGCGTGTAAAAGACTTGTTGCAAGTTATGGCAAACGTTTGATTGCAGTTATTGCTGCTAAGGCTGCCCAAGAACATTCATTTAAAAACTGCATTTTGTGTTTACTTGTGTTATCTTTGACTAATATTCAAATGTGTTTGATAATTAGAACCATTTTGTGTGACAAACATGCAAAAGAATAAAAAGTCAGGATGGGGGCAAATAGTTTTTCACACCACTGTATGTTGTTATGTGTGGTTGCTATGGACATTGGCCTCCTGTCTGCAAAGTTTAGTGGAAACCAGTCGTGTCATTTCTTGTTAACGGGTGCAAAGAATACTTTGTACTTTGGTAATGCAATGTTTCTATAACGAACCCAATGAAGAGTCTTTCAACCTGTTGCACAACCTGTTGCACTGTTGCATAAAGGAAGCCTCCTGCTAAAAAGCGAAAAAGTTCAAGTAAAGCAATGAGTTCATACCAAGAAGCCTTTTTGCATGTAACGTGTGTGCAGCCCCTCAGTCAATCTCCGTGAGTGCCGTGGTGTTCGACAATACATTTGCATTTGTGTGGCGAGCGCCGCGGCCCGCTGTGTGTGTTGCACGCTCGCGTCTGGGCAGCAGCAGGAAGCTGGAGGAGAGAATGTCACAGTGCACTGACATTTCTGTGCACAGTGATAAGAAAGGCAGCCAAATCGTTTCCCTCTATGTTTATTCCGCCACGCTAGGTTTTTCCTTTTTGTTGCTTCCATTGTCTCTTCCCTTCTGCTCACCTCACTGTTTGGTTTCCTACTTTTGTTTTGACATTCAGGAAAGAATCACCAGCCTCCAGAGTCTCGGCAATGTACCCGTCTTATTTAAACAAATGCCGGATGATAAATTGTTCACGTTTAGGGCAGGCAGGTGAAAGTAATTCCGGGTGGATTTCCACAATGCAAATAATTTGATGAAACTTTCTGTTAAGTGTTATTTTAATGGAACCATGCCGACAAGTTAGCATTTGGGCAATATATGACATGTAATTGGAGGTGATGGAGGATGAAGGGAAATAACAACTCAGAGTGCAGTCTTTGTTCATGTTCCAGACAATGTTGTGTTTGTATTAGATGATTAAGGGCTGAGATTCTGCTGGGAAGGGAGAGATGATGAATCTGGTCTGTGCTTCAAGTGCGCAAGTGCTCATTAATATGATATATGTAAATAATCCACATGAATATTATTTTTATATCGATACATAATATTTTAAACATTTATGTGTTTATGTATGTATTTATTTTTTTCCCATGAATCTGAAAACTATTTATTTATATATATAATAATATTTCACTATATTTCTACAAGAAAAGTTTGTTACTTTGTTGTAAAAGTCCTCCTTATTTTCTTTTAGGTTTAAAGTCCCTCAGCTGCTTTGCCTGTCTGTGGAAAAACAGCAGCGACAAGCACCCGCACCCGCCAATTCAATGGACAAATGTCGCTGGTTCCAGACTAATAGGCTGGACAAAATGTGATAGTTGAGTCGTGCCTCGCCACTTTCCTGTTCGAATTTTGTGGCTTCATCCTATCATGCTTTTTCGAAAATATGTTAATTAAAAAATAATGCTGTTTCATGTTTGAATCCAACCTATTGTTAGCGAAAAAACTTAAGTCTATTTAATTTTAAATTGGCTAAATGAACTAAAATTACTGTCTTTTTTCATTTAGAACCTGCACATCGATATTGGGCATTGTAAAACGCTCCTTACCTTAAAGCGGTAAAACACAAGCGGAGAGTGAATGGAAGCTAGCGGAGAAGAAGCTCAGAGGAGTTGTTAATCGTCATTTTAACATCGGAGCGGGCACATTAGTGTTGGTAATGAGATTCCGCCACGATGTATTACATATAATTCCACACACGAGCGTTCCTTCTCCTCACGATGACAGTATTTTGTTCACACGAGGAGTCAGGAGATCTGGGTTCGAATCTCCGTTTGGGCATCTCTGTGTGGAATTTGCATTTTTTTCCCGGGTACTCCGGTTTCGTCCCACATTCCAAAAACATACATGTTAGGTTAATTGGTGACTCTAAATTGTCCGTAGGTATGAATACGAGGATGAATGGTTGGTTGTCTGCCCTGCATTTGACTGGCAACCTGCCCAGGGTGTACCCTTCCTGTTGCCCCATGATAGGCTCCAGCATACCCGCGACCCTAATGAGGATAAGCGGTATAGAAGATGGGTGGATGGATGGATAGACCAATTCCATGATTCTATAACGTGGAAATCATAAGGGCCTACCGATTTGGTCGCCGGTTTAGCAGGCGCAACAATCCATAATAAAAACACGGGATACTGTTACGGCCATAACCCGCGCCCACGAAACTCAACTTGTCTTAAATGGCCATTAGGTAATACAAGTGTGAAGGTGACTATGCGGGTGGTATTTCATGTTTAGACAGCTCTACTAATTAAAAAAAACATATTTAGGTGGTCGTAAACAGCTTTTCTATGCTCTAACTACAAAAATATGAAATTTCTAAATAAGGAATCCTACTTCATGGAAATTCACTTCATATCGGTGAGGTCTGGAACCAATTAACCGTGGTAGGGATTATTGTACAAGATGTACTGTCTTCTACACAAAGCCATGATTTTCTACACACAAGTGAGTGCACTCTTTCGCTCGGGGATGCCCCACGGGTGCTCAATTGAGTGCAGGTCTGAAGACATACTCACCTTCATCTTTTGCTTCCTCAGCAAGGCACTTGTTATCTTGGAGGGTCGTTATTGTGTTGGAAAATTGCAATGCAGCCCAGTTTCTGAAGGGAGGGGGACCTTGCTCTGTATCAGACAGTCACAGTACATGTTGGATTTCATGTTGCCGCTCAATGAACTCAGAACTCCCCAGTGTTGGTGGGACCCATGCAGCCCCAGATCACGATGCTTCCACCACCATGGTTGACAAGACACCATTATCTCGGTACTCACGTCTTTGACAACATGGGCATTGAAGAAACAAAACACCTCAGTCGATAAGGATAATTTTCCTTACAAAAAAACCAAGCCAAGTCTATTTCTTTGTCAGTGTCACACAATCATGCTCCTTCCTCAACTCCATCCAGCAACTTTTGATAAGCTGGAAAACAAACTTGCTATTGTACATTCAAATGAAAGGTCATGGGATAACATCGGTGCTGAAGTTCTCAGGAAATATGTTGACACCATGCCAGTGAGATGTGCGGCTGTTATTTCTGGAAAAAAGTTGATGTACCGAATATTAAAGTTAAAAAGTGCATAAAAACAGTAGATGACAATTCACTGTGTTGTGCTCACAGCAACCATCTGGATTTTTTATGAACCTTAGGAAATGAAATCATGTTTTGCAGGCAATAAAGGGTAAATATTTTCAGATTGGCCATTCATTCATTTTCTATACCGCTTATCCTCGTTAGGGTCGCGGATATGCTGGAGCCTATCCCAGCTGGCTTTGGGTGGGAGGCGGGGTACACCCTGGACTGGTTGCCAGCCAATTGCACGGCAGACAAACAAACATTCACACTCACATTCATACTCTAATAGACAATTTAGAGTCACCAAACCGTTCTAATAATTTTGGCCACCACTGTATACTGTATCTATACGATAATCCCTCGTTTATTGAAGTTAACAGGTTCCAGACATGATTGTTGAATTTCTGCAAATAGGATTCCTTATTTATAAATGCAACGTTGTAGTTACAGCATAGAAAACCTGTTTATGACCTCCTAAATAGCTAATACTTTGTTGAGCAGGCCCTTTCAACGGTGATATCAAAGTCCAACTGACTGGTTCTTTCCTTGTGCGCTGGATCCTCCATTATCCTTGTTGTCATCATTATATGATGTTAGTATGTTTAGTAACCTCCGTTTAGCTTGTTGGTGAACTTACAATGATGACAGGTGTGGTGTTGTTTCTGCCCCACAGTGGAATGCAAGTATCAATGGTGTTGATATCTCCATCCACTTCCTTTGATTGTAGGAAGTTGACAATCTGTTGCCTTGTTGAAGGAACATCCATTCCATCTGGTTCTCCTCTGTTATGAAATTCCCAATCTTTTGACCTGGGTGTAACTCTGAGCCCTGTGAGGATCCGATCGCTCATTCGTGCATTCTGGTCCATCTCATCAGTTATATTTTTCCTTTGTGCAGTGATATTATACTTTGCTTCTATTTCTTCCTCCATAGTGGCGCACAAGGCAGCATTATCCTCCAATAGTGTTTTGATATCATCCTGCAGAACATTGATGTCATTGCATAATGCATTATTTTCTTCCTTAGGGTTTTTAACCTCCTTGAGGACAGCGCATAAGGCAGCATTGTCTTCCATTAATAACTTGATATCATCCCGCAGAACATTGATGTCATTGCATAATGCATTATTTTCTTCCTTGGGGTTTTTAACCTCCTTGATGGCAGCGCATAAGGCAGCATTGTCTTCTAATAATCCCTTGATATCATCCTGCAGAACATTAATGCCATTGCATAATGCACACTTTTCCGCCTTAGGGTTTTTAACCTTCTTGAGGACAGCGCATAAGGCAGCATTGTCTTCCATTAATAACTTGATATCATCCTGCAGAACATTGATGTCATTGCATAATGCACACTTTTCCGCCTTAGGGTTTTTAACCTTCTTGAGGACAGCGCATAAGGCAGCATTGTCTTCCATTAATAACTTGATATCATCCTGCAGAACAATGATGTCATTGCATAATGCATTATTTTCTTCCTTAGGGTTTTTAACCTTCTTGAGGACAGCGCATAAGGCAGCATTGTCTTCCAATAATCCCTTGATATCATCCTGCAGAAGTCTTACATCCTTAATATAATGCAATGTCATCAATGTAACATTTCTGAGACTTAGCGACCAGTGTAAAAGTCTACATATTACGTCTTGAATGTGTCTTCTGAATGCCTTAAATTTGTGTTTTATTTCAGTTTGACATTTTTTGTGACAACGCTTAATTTAGGCCTATAATACTTAAAATTGTCTTTAAATATGTATTTTTCTCACCGTAGTCAACTGCCAAACATACGATATAATCATACATACGATACACAATAGGGAGCAGTCAAAGGAAGAAAAGGGTGGAAGGTTTCATTATTACTTTGACTGCAGTAACTTTTTTTTTTTTCATAGTTAAAGTTGAGGCTGAGAATTTGTTAGCATGACAACAGTAGTCAAGCTTAAGAAAAATGTACGCAGGAGATGGAAAAGGTTTCAACTGCAACATTTTGCACAACTGGCAGGCAATTTGTTGCATGATGGTTCCTGATTGCCACATTA
The DNA here is from genome assembly GCA_024372805.1 of Oostethus manadensis. NCBI lineage: Eukaryota > Metazoa > Chordata > Actinopteri > Syngnathiformes > Syngnathidae > Oostethus > Oostethus manadensis. The sequence goes on along the minus strand of QODF01000036.1, from coordinate 1,712,802 downwards.
TGTTTTCTGCCTCCGTGCTTCTCTCTGTTAGCTAAAGAACAGTCTCCCCAACCTGCTACCTGGTGACCCTCCATCCCGCAGTGCCCATTATCATCTTGTCAGAGCGAGAAAGCCAAGCAATTTCACGTCCAAGGCAACTACTCCGACCGCTGGCCAATTAATTCCGCGGCATTGTCGTGTTAGGATGAAATTAGTATGTTTTTCTTCTCTCTACCCACCCCCAGATGTGTTGGTCTCATTTAGTTCATTGGAGGCCCACTTGGTCGATGTAATCTTTTTTTTTATTTTATTTTAATTACCGTAGTGGCTGGCGGTGCATTTGGTATCTAGTATGTCGGGTAATTTTTATTTTTTTTTGCAGATATTCCAAGAGCCAATATCATTAAAAAATGAAAAGAAATAAAAATAGTTTGTGCCGGGCTTTTGGGCCACAGTCAACTAGCATTATTACTACTACTATCAGGTAAACTCCAGCTCCGATCAACCAATCAGAGGATTGAAAAATTCTAATGTCACTGTAGGCCAGCTAGCTGGCCCTGGGAGGCGAATGTGAAATCTTATTGGTTACAAAAAACAGCCTCATTGTTAATAGGTGTATTTTACATGGGCCAGGACTCATTGTTCCAAAACTCTGACTGCACATCACTGCCAGCTGGTGGTGTCTGTAGCCGAAGAGGGGCATCACTGGTCATTTTAGGGCTGGCAAAAAATTCTTCAAATTAGATTAATCATAGTTTTTAAATTAATTAATCATGACGAGTTGCTATTTGCACATATACCAGAAATACACCCATTTCCACTGCATTGCAACAACAAAAAGATAAAGACAAGACAGTATTATATATATTTGTTTGTTTATTAACAGTTCCAAATGAACTGAAAATTGAAATCAATCATATCATCTCTTTTCAATGTCTTTTGCAGGGCTCTCTGCAATTCCTCTGAACTCGGCTACAGGCTTGAGTTACAGGTATTTATAATAATATTGTACATAGTACAGTGAGAATAACACTTTACCCTACACACTTAACTTGGGCCACCTTAGCCATATTTTGCGTGACAGATAGAAGATTACATGAATCAGCGTTAGTAGCTTTTCTTACCCATTGATGTCCGGTAGCCTCTTCCGACCGGCTTTTGTTGTGTTGATGTTTGCGGTGTCCATCAATGCACCTCGCGGTAGTGTGCTAGAAAATGAGGAAACGTTGTTCCGGGGACAAAAGAGACATGAGACATACAGTTTATATTAATATTTATATTGTGTTGAAACGGGGCACTGCTGTTAATGTTGATGGTGATTTATGTTGACTGTGCCTCCGTCCTTTGTCATAACAGAGACGTGTGTCTTTCTGTGAGGTGCATGCATTGAACACAGAAAAAATTGTAACGTCAATTTATTCAACACATTTGTTATTTTTGACTGCTCAAGTTCATTTCTATGAAACGGGTCCAAGTATTTAGGTTTGAAAAATATATTTTTATGGCATCTGGCAGAGATGTGAACTCGTGTGAAGCCACTTGGACTGGAAACTGACTCGTCCCATTTTTGATGACTTTGGACTCGACTTGACAATACCATCAACGACTCGCAACTCGACTCGGACGTTAGTCTGATGACTTTAAAATGCTTGGGTTTTTAGGTAATGTGTTGAGTAAGATGTGTCCCCTTTCAAAGTACTGAACTAATATGATTATTATGTCATTTCCCTCAAGACGACACATTTTCCCAAAGAGTCCGCTTCAGTGAATGCATCTATTAATGTCCAATCAGGTTTAAGAACAAACAACGGGGGTGTGAATTACTGGCTCAGAAATGAGACTATTCTGGTCACACTGGTCTGATTTAAAAAAAAAAAAAAACAATTCTAAATTGAAGTTTACATGATTAAAATGACATTGTATTTGGGAGAGACTAAGCAGTGCTTATGGAATGTAAGGACTGACAAATTTCAAGTTAATGCCGTCAGACCTGATGTCTTGACTTACTTGAGACTTGCAAAACAGGGACTTTCTCCCACTTCTGACGTCTAGTACAATTGGCCAATTTGTATTTCTTTATATTATTTTTAAATCGGCGTGAGGGCCATGCTTGGAAAATTGTCTCTCCTGTGCTGTCTCAGAAAGTTTGTCCTAAACTAGCCTTATGGATAGTTGTCACACAAGCTCCAATTCCAAAAGAAACCCGCAGAGTATTCGCTCATTTGTATGCGCCTGCTCTCTTTTCACCAGTAAGGCATCATTGATTTTCCCCTATGCCGTCTTAACCAAGCTATCTTCTTTTGAATTACCATAGGGAGGGATATGCATTACAGCACTAAAAGGAGAAATATCTTCTAAATGGGCTTTATTTTCAATAGAGATTTGAAGTGAATATATGTGAAATAACGCCGTCTTTGAATACATGTCTGAGGTTTGGAGTAAATCATTGTGCTCCATTTGTGACTCCGTGTGGTTCCCTGCATCATTCCAAAGCTAAATGGCTTCAACATCCATCTCTTCACCTTCTGTAACTCCCCGTCCATTCCTCTTTGTCGTGGAGGAATATTATGCAGATGAGAACTTCTTTAAATCAGAGGCCGATAGTTACCCAAGACCTGAATGAGGAGTCCCAAATATAGTATGCAGTGGATTGAAAACTCAAGGTGTAACAATGGCTCAACTCTTAGATCCCTGGTGGCCGTTCCACTGCTTGAGCACCGCGAATCTTTTAAAGAGTTTTTATTCTTCTTTGCCCCGGCACAAAGTCTCATATCAACTAGGTCTTGATTATCTGTCCCCTGCTTTGATTCAGCAGGGACCTGCTCCTCTCGTCCATTCTCAAAGCCTCAAAAGTCCCATCAGACAAACCAATCTCTCCACATCAGTCCATTTCCCCTCATCCTCGGTAACTTGAAAAGATGGCCATTACCGCCATCATAACCCTGTTACACTCTCACCAAAAGTGTTTTTGCCCTCAAAATAAAACATTGTTGCCTCGCTGTGTCAACTGCAGGATGCTCGTTGGCTGGGGATCATGTCATTGTTATCGCTGACAATCGGAAACAGTCGCAAAACAGCTGTGCAGTGGCGTATACAAACACACACACACACACCACAATCAGAACAATCACGTTGGTACCTCGGAGAACATCCGCTTCGGTTTGCGCGTTTTTCGGTGAGCGTCCAACATTTATGCAAAAATGTTGGCTTGGTTTGCATTCACCCGCTTGGTTGGAGTGCAGTGTGGTGCGCCTGACAGACTTTTGTATCTGTGCTCGGTTTGTCTTGTTCAAGATGCAATACTGAGTTCACGCTTCAGGCATGCGGAATCCAGTGGCCAAACAATGGACCCTCGGTGTCATTCCTCCTCTTCTGGTTGTTGTTTGCCAAGCGGGTCCACACAGGTGCAATTATGTTAAAGTGATTTTCTTCCAAGCATAACCGCCTCTCCTCCCCTTGCCTCTTGGTAAAACTTGGTCAAGGTGGTGTTAAATGTTCAATGACCCTTTTGTTTGTCATTATTTTTGTATTTTTTTCTGCATGTAAAACTATGTCTACAGTCTGTTAATTGTGTTTGTGTTGTTTGTGTAGGTTTGGAACAGATTCATTGGATTTACATTATTTTCTATGGCAGAACTTGCTTTGGTTAGGGCCCATTTTGGTTTGAGTTGAACGGGTTCATGACGCTAACCAAAGCGCCACTGTATCTATGTTTTGACAGCCATATATGTATTTTTTGGTGCATCCATTTGACTTGATCAACAGGACATGAGTTTTTTATTGGTATGTTTAACAGAGATAGAACATATCACTGCAAATGTGCAGTGCATAATAAGTTAATAAGGCCATTCTCTGCTGTGTTGTGGACGCAGAATGGTCTGCTCAGTCTTTCAGTGGAGCAGGACAGTGATAGTACTTTTCGAAAAGTATAACCATATATACATTTGTAAATATAAATTAATGGGTGTGTAACAATCCATTCACTAGATTGATGTATATGCCTATGATCCAATTTTTCATACGATAAGGGTGTATTTTTGTTGGAATGCATGTTTGATTGCTAGATGACTTCTTCCTCTGCTGTTTGCTGTGGGTTTTATCCTGAGTGTTGGACCACATCCAAAGTTAAGTCCAACTCAAAGCTTTTCAAACTCATGGATGGGCGCGTCGGGACAAGATAAAAGGAACGTAGCGACCCCCTGGAATGGGGGGCGTGTCCTTTAGAAGTCAGTTTTGGGAGCCACTGTTCTGGTCTGGGGTGTGTGTCATTTTTTTTTTGGCAATGAAAAGCGTGATGACCAAACACCTCCTCGTAGCTTTGATACCATCTGTGCAAGCGTTACAGTAAGTAGGATATACAATCACTTTAATATATATCTGCACATGAAATGTCATTAAAATCCGGTGGTGCAAAAAAACTTCTTCAATACTTTGGTTAGAGATACCTTTGAACGAGGTATCAAATTAAAGTCCGTCGTGCTTTATCAGATCAAACTAATCACACAACCTGTTCATTCAACCTGAAGTGTTGCTTGCACTTTATTCAAATAAAATGTGAATGCATTTGCCGTGAATTGTTGTTTACTTGTTTATTAAGTATTCGGGTGTTTATTACACAGTCAGACTGCTTGAATTTTTGGCAAATGATATTACCGAATCGATTTAAAGTTACTGAATGGTTTCGGATCGTATCGTCCAAAGTGAACCAATATCGTCGTTGACTCGAATTGGCAAACCGCCAATCGTGATATGAATCGAATCGTTGTTAAACCTCTATAAATAAATGAAAATCCTTGACTGCCAGATATCTGGAGCTCATGGACACCACCAACGTCTGCGTATCCTCCCTGGAGATGCTTCACCAGGACCTCAATGCAGCCACTGTCGGCAGCTCGCTCTAATGGGCTGAGATCAGCCCCTTAACTTGGGGAATGAAGAATATTCAATTTGTTTACCATCCAAAAGTTACTTCACGCAGTATCACACCGACAAAACAAAAGTGGATGCTCAGAAAACCACCAAGACAGGCATGCCATTGTGAAAATATAATTATGAAATGCCTTCATGAATCTATAATAAGGGGCTTTATAGCAAGGTGTACAGTAAACCACTGGTAACGTTCAAGACCAGGAAAGCCAGAAAACAAGCTTTTCGTGTTCTTCAATCGGTCTGATTCTTTGCTCAGATGAAAAGTCACCTTGTGTCTAGTAAATGATGGGGAGAGAAAAATATGGAGATTGCAATCGCTGCTGATTCAAAGCATACCAAATGACATGCCAAACACGGTGGAGGCAGTGTTATGGCACGCTCACTATGACCGCTGGCAGAAATAACATGGAAAATTGTGAGGGGTAAAGGGCTATCATATACACATCATTTGCACAAATGCTACTAAATATGGTTCTTCACGATGCAACTGTATTTTTTCTTAGGCCACCATATTCCTCTTTATTGCAGGTAATGTCACCGTACGTTCCTGGAATATGAATGTTTTTATTACTTGTTCATGCACAGCCGGATAGACCATGGACTAAAGTCAGATTTTCTATTTTAATAATAATGTCTTCCTACTTACTGTATATTAACTTGCCTGTTCTTAAATGACGTGATGTTTGAAGTTAAGCTTGGAATCGTCTCTGAAAAATTCCAACCTAGATGCCTGGTTTTGTTTCCAGGCCTCTCCAGTCGGTCATTAAGACGCTGATTTGTGCAAAAGGTACAGGTAGGCATATGATTGAAAGACCGAGTCTTCTTCATCCAGCCTGTCTATCATTCTCCTACCACACCGCGTCCTATTTTTATTCCAAATTATTTCAGCATCCTGCTGTGTTCAAGTAAAGCAGCACCACAGAGTAGACGGTCTCTTAGGGTTTCTCTGACTTTTTATTCTTTGTCATAGTCTGTCACAGTTACCTCTTTTTTTTTTTTTTAAAAGACCACAAGTAGTCAAACTCTGGATTCATGGGCTTCTGCAGTGAAAATGCATCAGCAGCCGAGGGCTAAAACATCTATGATTGAGTATTGATTTGGAATTGTCCGAAAAGCACCGATGACGAGGTTCACAGACGGCAACAAAGTGGGTGTTTCTTGCGTGTGTCATGGTCTACTCTCGGAAAAGAGATGTATCCATCAGTCTGGGTCTCCATTCGGCTTGGCAATACTGTGGTGTCCTGCTATCAGACAGTAGCAGTTTTCGGCGTGGTACATAGATGAATGTATGAAATTATCACCACGAGATGCTGTCAGTTACCCTGGAAGATTGGACTTTGTGGAGAAAGATTGTCTATATGTAAATGGCAGGGGATATGTGTGCATGTGTATTCATATGTACGTATTTAGTTTCCTGGTATTTACTGGTTGTCTTTCCAAGGTGGACGCTTCCAAAGTCAGCAATAATATCGGTCAAAATCGTTTGTTTTCCCCGTAATAAAACCTAATATAGTCCGGTTAATAACAGTTAATAACAGGTAAGACTTAACAATCACCTTGTATTGTTAGTGTTTGGCTCGTGGGCTGCATGATTTGGCCATTGTAACATTGTTTCGAGAGCATAATTTGCCATTGTTGTGGAAAACACTATTCATTCATTCACTACATGTTGTCTATGGACAAAAAAAAACAAAAAAAACGCTGAAATAGCAGCAGGCAGAAGCGGTAGTATCTGCGGGAGACTCCTCGGCAGGAAATGCTGTGTGTTGCACGCAATTGCAGTGTTTACAGCCATGTTGACAAACTAATAGCTGATGCTGTAACCGCTTACAAAGGTTTGTATACGGCCACATACGTCCATGACAGGACGTATGTGACAGGACATATCGGTATCGGTTGATTTCGGGAATTGAAAATCGAAAGTTGGCCAACATCGGCATGTCTGATTTTGGCAAAAAAAAACAGTATTGGATATTCCTCGTTAAAAATCAATGAAATGCCAGCCAAGCAGGTTTTCCACCGACCATCAACAGTATTTTTTCAATCAATTGGACTTCACAAACAACTACTGTAGTTTAGGTAGCACACCAGCAGGCAGACAAATGTAAACCAATATCTTTTACTTCCTTGTGGCCAAGTTAGGTCAAAATTGGTTTATTCTACCACACAGACTGTTTTTGGAGCGCAAAATAGCAATGGTGGTGACCACAGAAGGGAGTCTCAAATTGAATTTACCTGGGGTCCCCTGGAGGTAGAGTCTGGGTGAGGCTGGGCCAATCAATTGACAGACAAAGAATGAACAGATACGGTTGAACAGCACGACAAAGTAAAACGTCTCTTGATTGAACGACACAACATTTAGCATTTGAATACAAAAATCTGAATTATCTCTTTTCTGGCTTTTTTCCACGAGCTGAGTGACGAAAGAGGTGGTTTTGCATGTGGTGTTGCCCGTGTGTTGTATTTTTGTTTGACACTTCTTCCATACTGCAAAGTCCTTATCCGGCGTTGTCTCATCCATGATGTAAAAGCCCAAGTGAGTCCACGCAAGCAACATAACAGGAACAAGCAACAACAACAACAACAAAAAAACTACACATCGAGAGCAGAGCCTTCTGACAGTCAACACTCACTGAGACATTTGGTCAGTAAAGTAATCAGAAATCGAACAACATAAACAAGCATTTGAAGAAATGCTGCAAATGTTTGACAGATGGCAAAAAATAAATAAATTATATATATATATATATATACATACATACAGAATATATATATTTGAATGACTGCAAAAACATTGCATTGCATTTTTGAAATGTTTATTGTCCCACAAACTGACGCTAAACAATATTATTGTTTCTTAGACCAAATAAACCACTGTTATGATCATCTATAATAATACTAACAAATAATAATATATAATAATAATGCAAATTTAACTTTAGTGTATAATCTTTCATAATCTTTCACTTTGTGAAGTTGGGGAATTGCCGTTTTTTTTTTTTGCCATCTGTCAAAGGTTTGCAGCATTTCTCGAAATGCTTGTTTTTCTACTGCATTTCTTTTGCGATGACTTTCTGGGAACATTTTATGTTGTTCGATTTCTGCTTACTTTGCTGACCAAATGTCTCAGTGCTCTCGATGTGTAGTTTTTTGTTGTTGTTGTTGCTTATTCCTTTTATGTTGCTTGCATGGACTCACTTGGGCTTTTACATCATGGATGAGACAACGCTGAATGAGGACTTTGCAGTAAGGACGAAGCGCTTAACAAAAATACGACACACATGGGCAACACGACATGCAAAAAAAATATGTTAAAAATTATATATATATATTTATATATATATATTATTACACATTTCTTAAATTAGTGTTAAATTCATGTTCAGTTAATTAATGTTAAAATTTCATCTTATCTTATGAACCCAAACTTGTGCATCGTCTAATCACGTGTGTCGGGTGTCATGTAAAATGTTCATTTTTCCATTTCATTTAATATATTATTTTATAATTATGTTTGCACTTTTTCTGCATGTAAAATTATAATGATTCACAATAGAAGGCATTGTTTGTTATTTACACCATATCCATTGGGAAAATGTGCATCGTTTTATGAACATTTCTGTTTTCATTGCACCTTTTGGCAGGAAATGAATAACAAAAACCAAAACATCTCAGACTTTGCGTGGTTTATTTCAATTTATCCAGACTGAAAGGAATGCTGACGGCAACAGCAGAAGGAATGGATGACCTTGATAGCGACTGCTCTTGATTGGTTAACATATTGCATGCAATCCTTGCAGTGTGGATAGATAGATAGATAGATAGATAGAAAGATAGATAGATAGATAGATCTCCGAAAATGTTATAATAAACTCAATCACTTGATCACAGAATAAAACATCCACAGCAATACGGTAAAGACACAAAGATAGAATATAAAAATAATATGTAAGTGTTGCTTCCAGTTTGTAGTGTAATAATACACAATAACATATTATAATATAATACACAATTAGGTAAAAAGTGTCCAGTTCCGTGGGTTTTCATGGCTGCAGCTCTGTTGTGTTGAAAAGCTGCACGACGTGGGGGAGGAATGATGTCCTCGGTCAGTCAGCGGAGCAGGACAGTGATAGTAATCTGCTACTGAAAGCGCTTTTCTGTTGGGGGCTCTGTTGTGCATCGGATGATGCTGGTTGTCCATGATGGACTGGAGCCTCCACAGTGTCCTTCGCTCTGCCACAGATGCCGGTGCCAATGACCGAGCACCGCCTTTCCTCTCCAGATTGTCCGGGCGTGTGGCGTCCTTCTTCCCCAGGCTGCACCACTGCATACAGGAGGGCACTAGCTACCACAGTCTAGTAGAAGACCTGGTGCAGCTTCTTGCATACGTTGAAGGACGCCAAGCTTCTGAGGAAGTGCAGGCGGCTCGGTCCTCCCTCACACGTTGGCAGTCCAGTCCAGTTCTTCGTCCAGAGGCAGGTATTTGTAGGTGTTGAACCACCTCATTTCGGGGAATTGTATTGAATTTCACCGACTCGCTTTTTAAGTCGAGGGATTTGCGTTTTGTGTGATATTCCTCCGCCGAGTCCAAAAATACTTAATGTGCGCATAAAGTAAATCAACAGACAAGGGGCAGAGTCAAAGACAAGTGCTTGAGGGAGGCTCAAAAAGCAATAACTTCCTGTTATTAAAGGATGACCTTATGGTTATATGGTAGCTTTGATATGGTAATATGGACTGGAAATATGTCTTTTTTCAATTTACACAGCTGTAAATTATGGTGCAGGAAAGAGGACCTTATTAAAAGTAAAATGCAGACGGAACCCTATTTTCCACCTGCTTCGCTTCTTTATTTCATTTGCAAAGACATATAGCACGCAAAGCCCTGTGTTGTTTTCTCTGTTGGGGAAAGACCGGTGCAGGGAATCCTTCAATTGCATTCATAAACGCTCTCATCATTTTGAGCTGTCAAGGTGATTTCAGCAATAAGTCGGTTCCCACAACTGCTGCCTTGTGTACATTGCATGAATTATTTATGATTACTGAAAGGTAAAACTCGGGGGTGGTTGCTTTACTGGCGTCTCGTACCAATCAATAGAGTCGCGCTGAGGTGTAAGTTATGCTTCATAACATAACACAAATGTTGTTTGTGTGGTAAACAAAGTGTGTGATCAACACCGCTGAGTGTCTCCCAGGACATCCCAGCCTCATAAATGACCCTGAATGCAAACAAACACCTCAACTTACCAGATTTTATATTAAAGCAACAAAAATGACGTATTTTGTTGCATACTTGTGATGAATATCTTGGGGGTTTTTTTCTGGGCAGAATGCTATGAGAAATGTTTTGCTTTTTCAAATTTTAAACATAATTTAATGATATTTATGGACAGTGTTTGGTTTTTAAAAAATCTGTTAAACTTTTTTTTTTTTTGTACAATAATCCCATGTTTCTCTTGGTTTCTCATAAATTAGAGCACAGAAAAGCCATTTACCACCTTCAAATTCCAGTTTTTCCCAGTATTAGAGCCCTCCAGACATGAATTAACACCCCTATAGTCACCTTGAGACTTGTATTACCCAATATAGCAGACATAAGAACATAAAATAAGACATAAATAGGACTTGTGCTCATGTGTGTTGCCATAAATGCGTTCCCCAGGGAAGCATATTGGCAGCGGACAGGAAGATCAAAGTTGAGTTTTAAAAGTAGCCCATGTTATTACTATTCTTGTGCCTATTGTGAGAAAATTCAAATCTACAATAAAAGTGAGCATATCATTCACAGCATCTCTGATTAAATGCGTCCTTTGAATGCCTCATGTTTATATTTAGTTTGTTTAGCAATGTGAATGCTTTAAATGTTTTTTCCTCAATTTCATTTCCTTCAATACGCATGTTTTTTTAAAACTTAAAATAGGCCATATTCAGTCACAAAACAGCATGATTTATCTTTTTTTTTTGAAAGAGTGAAGCTGCAAAATTCGGACCGTATGGTGTCAAGGGACGACTATATTGTGAAAATCCGCACCGTCCATTGGACCATCACACTTTTGTGCTCAGCGACACACAATGACCTCCGTTCCTCAGTTCCTCTCACGGATTACAGTATGAAATGTGACCAATCCTATTTGTTGCAACAAACACGGCCAATCTCAGCGGGCTCTACGGCCGTGCGGCAACCGTCACTCGTGGCTGTCGGCCAGATCCTCTTCAGCCCGCCTGTCCGTTCGCGTAAGTCTGCCATATTTCTGGCATTACGCTTAAGCCAGACGCCGGTTTTTACTTTCGGTACGGCGTGTTCTTATGGGCCCGGCTTATACCTGCACTGTTCCTTGCCGTCGGTATCTCGTCTTTAGCCTCACTTATCTGACAACAACAAAACTTGCCCTCTAAATCGCAGTTAATGGCTGCTAGTCTGTGGGTTGTAATGCCTTTGCAAAGAATCAAGCTGCCAAAACCCAAGATCAACATTTCCCAACATGCCACGTGTGGATTTAGATTTGGGTTGTTCGGGGGGGCTTTGTTGGAGTAGCTTGATTTTCGGTAAACTTGGAACATTTTGCCTCAATTTGCATTTAATGTGCAACAGACTGTGCAACAAAACGTCCTCGTTAGCAGCTTATCAGCTTCATAACCAAATGACACCTGGAACCGGAAGTCAGCTTTGTCGCCGGTACATGATGTCATCAGCAGTTGACTCTGTAGTTCTTATGCTAACTAACACAGTTACAGGTAAGCCTGTTTTTAACACTGAGAGCGGAAAAAAAAAATCCCAATGGTAAATCATAATTATGAGGTTAAAGGCCAATTAATGAGATAACATGTCATAATTATGATAGGGAGATCATAGTTATGAGATAAAAAGTCCAATTTATGAGATAAAAGGTCAAAATTAGAGCTAAAATGTCACAATTATGTCATAGTAAAGTCATAAATATGAGATAAAAAGTTGAAATTACAAGATACAATTCATAATAATCCATTCATTCATTCATTTTCTATACCGCTTATCCTCATTAGGGTCGCGGGGATGCTGGAGCCTATATTCATAATAATGACATTAATTATGAGATTAAAAGTCATATCTTTGAGTTCACCCATATTTTTTAGATAATGAATTGTGATATTATGATTTGAAATTGTGAGATAAAAACGGAATGTATGAGATTTTAAAAAAAATAATGATATAGAAAAGCCATAAATATCAGATATAAAGTTTAATTTATGGTGTTAAAAGTCCAATTTGAGAATAAAAATCGAAATTATGAGATAAAAACGGAACATATGAGATTTTTAAAAATAATGATATAGAAAAGCCATAAATATGAGATTAAAAAAATGATGAGATCAAAAGTCCATTTTATTAGAATAAAAGTCACAATTATGAGATAGTAATGTCATAAATATGAGAGAGTTTCAATTATGAAAGAAAAAGTCAAATTCATGAGATTAAAAGTCATAATTGTCAGATAGAAATCAAAATTATGAGATACAAAATAGAAATTATGAGATAAAAAGTCCAATTTATTAAAATAAAAGTTACAATTATGAGGTGAGAAAATTAGGTGATAAAATGTCATAATTATGAGATACAAATACAAAAGTCCAATTTATGACAATAAAAGTCCATCCATCCATTTTCTATACCCCTTATCTTCATTAGGGTTGCGGGTATGCTGGAGCCTATCCCAGCCGACTTTGGGCGGGAGGCGGGGTAACAATAAAAGTCATAATTATGATATAAAAAAATTAAAACCCTAACCCTAACCAAGAATAAATATAATAATTATGTGATAGAAAATCATAATTCTGAGATTAAAAGTCATAATTCTGAGATAAAATGTCATAATTATGAGATGATGAGATCATGAATTATAAGAATATGAGTCAGAATTATGAGTTAAAAATTTAACTTATGCAAAAAAAGTCATAATTAGGAGATAAAAAAGTAATAAAGAAAGTAAATAATTTAAATTATGAGATAAAAACTCTAATTAATGAGATTAAAAATAATAATTTGGAGGTACAAAGCATAATTATGAGATAAAAAGTCAAAATTGTGAAATGTAAAGTCAGAAATTCAAAGTGTTGTTTCTTTTGCCTTTATTAAAGAGTCATAATTATGAGATCAAAAATTCAAATAAAAAGATAAAAAGTTATTTTTAAAAAAGACAGACACCACCAAGAAAAGAAAGTGGTGCCTGCGATGATCTTGCTGCTTATCATCACTGTATTTGTCAAAATTAACATATAACAAATTAATTTATCCATTTCATTTTTCATTGATATGCATTTGGAATTGTTTTCTGCAAGTAAAACTATAAAAGTAAAACAACTTTTTTTCATTGGATTCACATGATTTCTCAGGAAAAATGATTCGGTTCGAGTACGTCCGTTTTAGACCTTCTGGAATGGATTCCTTGACGCTATCCAAGGTTCCACTGTAGTTCCTCTATATGGGGGTAGCAAAAAAACAAAGGCACACCAAATGTAACATACTGTGTCCATCCTTAATCTGCAGCATGAGTTTTGAAGAGTGTGTACTCTCATCTTCCACAACCTTGGGTCCAAACTCATGTAACACATTACAAGTGCTCAGTAGAGTGTATATGAAGTATACTGCTTGAATCACATATAGGTTTACCTAGTGCGTTGTTCAAAGCCTTATGCAAAGCATCTTATATAGCAGAACATATGCATTACATCACATATCAATACATCGCATTTGCATTTAACATGGCATGTTATGTGGCTTTTTTGCAGCCTCCTCTGTTAAAGCTCACCAATCTCAATCTAATCAGTTTTAAATCGGAATTGATTCAGCGCTTCTTAGGAATTCTGCAATTTTCCTAATTGCATTGTTCTTTGGTGATACACAAGGGCAGCGAATCGATACATCAGAGTCGCCGTCGGATTTCTGGAGTATGTTCATTATGAGCAAATGTCAGGACTCCGTAGCTCTTGTCTTTTTGAATCAAATTCACAACCGTCGTATCGACTAGAACATCAAATACGTCAGCTTCTTTGGTCGAAGCCTGTTGTTGGCTTGTTTACGGTTCTCCGTGATGCACCTGCTCTATCATTCTCTGGTCGCTGTCAAGACTCTGCTGTCCTGCCAAATCCTGCCGGGGATCATAACACTCTTTAGTCGAGGACCAAGAAAGGCAAAGTTAGGAAATAGGGATGAATAGCACTTCAAATTTGTAGTGCAATAATACATATGTGGGTAAAAAGGCCAGTCTTGTTCCTGAAGGAATGATATTCTCAGTGTTTCATTTGAGCAGGACGGTGATAGTAATCTGCAGGGGGGAGTATTATCGTTTAGCCTACTGCCACCCGTGCTTCACCTTTCATATCAACTGGGCTGAGAATCTTCACATCATCCATCCATTTTCTATGCCGCTCATTAGGGTCGCGGGTATGCCGGAGCCTATCCCAGCTGACTTTGGGCGAGAGGCGGGGAACACCCTGGACTGGTCGCCAGCCAATCGCAGGGCGGACAAACCAGCATTCACACTCCAATGGACAATTTAGAGTCGCCAGTTAACATGCATGATTTGGGAATGTGGGAGGAAACCGGAGTACCCGGAGAAAACCCACACACGCACGGGGAGAACGTGCAAACTCCACACAGAGATTCAAACCGTTGGGCAACCGTTGGGTAAAGGGGAGTTTTTTCCCCTATACGTATATGTCAATATATAATTCAACACACAAGCGCAGGTTTAATCCATGTTCTCGCCATTAGTGGACTCCTTCTGGTCTCTCCTCAGTACAGTTTGCAAGCTGCCCTTCACTGATTGCCTTCCTTTTCTGGGTGAGGGCAGATGAATGCCTACTAATAGCTTCTCAGTTTTATTCACTGAGCCCCTAGTACAGAATTCGAGGGATTTTCTGGAGGTAATTAATTGAAGTGTCTTTTTAAAGGGAAAGTATCTTTTGTCTTGATTTAGAGAGTGGAGTCATTAGTTAGAGCTTCGGTGGTGGGAGAACACAGGAGATTGAGAACATTCCCTGCAGTGTAATGTGGGCCGTTTTGACATTTATAGGGAAGGTTATCATCGCTGAGAAAATGACTTTAAAAATCATCATGTGCTTATAATTAACCAAAATTAAACACGTAACATTCACATTTACAGAGTAATATTCAGTCAAAGTATTTACATTATAGACATGTTGTCGGCTACAATAATGTGGTGGTAGTGGTTATTTTTACATTTATACATGATCAATTCCCCGTTTAGGGTCTTGAGATTGGGCGTGCCAAAATGAGAGACACTCACATGACAGTTTTCATGAATCAGCCCGACTTAGTTTCTAGCCTGCGTCCCAGAAAAGCAAGGCACTGCATGATGGGAAGCAGTGAAGACAGTGGTTTCTTATTCCACACTCATATTGGTACTTGTATATTTCCTGCGTACCTTTTGCATGTTAAGTTGCTGTGTGATGATTTTAGCGTTCCTTCTGTGATGACATTGGGAGTCACGCTGTTGTTGTTGTTGAGTAATGGCCGCCGACGATTTCCGATGGGTTGACAAGCTTGTTGTGAGTTTTCTTATAGCTCATGATTGGCTCTTGCCAAATAAAGAGCTACCTGTTCCTCACCGGCAGATACGCGCCTCAATTTTGCATTCCATATAGTCCGGTGTGGCTTATATATGTACAAATCTGTTTTCCCTCTAAATTCAGTGGATGCGGCTTAAACACCGGCGTGTCTTATATATCGGAAACTATATTAATATATAGTGTAAATCATTATTAATCATTTTATAATATTAACTGTCAGTAATAGCTTCTTTAATAGCATTTTCTAGTAGTAATTTCACATGGAACACCTTTTTGACACACACACTCACATAGCACAATCACAGATGCACAATGGTTATATAAAATGACTGATGGAAAATACTGGAAGCGGCACTCAAAGATGCATTGTTCTCAGTCTCTCACACAAGCTTAGTGCTTACTTTCTTATAGAGGGACACTGGGCCTGTCATTGAACACATTTTATAGACAAATAAATGAATCACTAAATTTTGTCCATATTTGACTAATCAAAGTGCGTCGTGACTGGCCGTTTCCCTGCAAAGCAAAGCAATGAATGATTGGAAGCAGTGAAGTCAGTTGTTCATTATTCTACACTAGTATTGCTGCTTGTGTATTTCCTACCTACCTTTTGCATGTTAAGTTGCTGTGTGATAGTTTTAGCGTTCCTTCGTGAGAGATGCACAATGGTTATATAATATGATGGAAAATAATATGATGGACATATGATACGATGGAAAAATGCTGGAAGACGCAGACACTCAGAGATGCATTGTTCCCAGTCTCTCACACAAGCTTAACGTTCACTTTCTAGAGGGACGCTGCACAGGGGCTGTCTTCAACAAATGTTTTTGTATTAAAGTAGGCTATTTATACTAAAAATAAACACATTTTTGGGAAAAAAAATGCTCAGAATTTATCTGAGCAACTTTTTGATGTTAATTTCTGATAACTATACTTAACTATCTACTATGAGAAAGTATTGTGTACATAAAGTCCATATAATTCGTGTTTTAAATATGTACAGTAAAGCGTAACATACAGCTTAATTATGCATCATGAATTTCTCCGAGTTTCAGTTCCACTTCCTGCAATTTGAATTTGAATTGCAATTCTACTTCCGGTTTGCAAGCACGCCGAAATGATTTTTTGTACATATAAGAGTAAAAATACGCCTATTTTTACTTCATGTTGATGAACAAAGTCACTATTGTGGGCTTCGGAGGACGCTGCTGCTGTTTGGCCCGCTATGACTATGCCAAAAAACTTTGTGAATTTCTCTTGGAAAAAAGTATGTGATTAATAGATTAATTAAAAGATTAATAAAGTACTTGCTTTGTACACGTCTATCACTTTTTTGCTTTTAATCTTGTCACAACGTATCACATTATGCAGGCAAATAATCATAGGGCTGCTCTGATTTCATGCCCACAACCCAAGCACGAGAGGGGGCGTGATTGCGAGGCGACCCATGGGTCTGTTAAGACACAACACATCTAATAATGCATGGGGGAGCAAGAATATCCTCACCAGCCAATTTGCGCTCGCAAATTAACCTAACTTAAATGTTTTTTCCCCTGTGGGAGGAAGTTGAATCAACCAAGAGCATGAACACGCACGTTTAAGGAAACAATCAGGAACCAGTCCACGTTCAAGACATTGTTCAGAAGAGCAGCATACTTTGATAAAAAAGTTGACTGGAGAGGAGAAAACCTAAGAAGAGTGCACAATTGTTTTGGCTGTCCAGCTAAAATGATCTCCAATGCCTTCAAATGGAAAACTAAACCAGAGACAAACAAAAACAGAAAACAAGAAGACAACTATCAAAATGGTTGGAAGAATAACCAGAATGGCAAAGGCTCAGCCAATGATCAGCTCCACGAAGACAGTCTGGAGTTACCTGTAAGTACTGGGACGATTAGAAGCTGTCTAACACATCAACTGGCCTAAAGCAAAATGTAGTAACATTTTGTGCACTCATTAGAGTAAAATTTTTCTTGTTGGGTGCAAGGGCCACAGACAGTTTGTGAGACCAAGGGCACACTTGTAAACCACTCCATAACATTCTTTTTGTTGGTTTGGAACCAAGATGTAGAAATAAATGTAGAAATAAAAATATACTAATAAGAGTTAGTCACATTGGACTGCTGTGATTTTGAACACAACTGTATCTAACATGGCACTCTTTCTTGTCACTTTTGTTAGTGTGGACTTTACATCTATGAACCTTTAGAGACTTTCTCCGTGGTGGATTGGACCGTAGAACCATGCTGGGAAGAATCAGACATGGCTTGTTCTCAAATTTAGCACACACAGCAAGATTATACTTCTTACCTGAATCCATATGTGTCCCCAATCTTTTTTTTAATTTTTTAATTAAAATATGAAGGGGTCTTCCTTTGCCAGGACATTAAGGGCTAGACACACCCGTGCAGGTCTTGGGGTGTCACAGTCACAACGTACTGTAATTAGAGTTTCTTTAACAATGATGGGGATGTGTTCTGTGGCTGTAGACGTTTTTAGGTCCGCCGTTGCTTTCCATGGAGTTTATTAGTCACCCTTGAAACTGAGAACTACTACGGTACAGTAACATTGCTGTCACTTGGTCAACGGGGTAGAATATCGTCACGTCTTTGAATGTGTCTTCTGAATGTCTCATATTTGTGTTTTAGTTCACTCAGCCATTGTTTAGACAAAAACAAGCTCGAATTTGCATTGTTGACTAATAATAAGCCATAGTTAACCAGAAAACGCCATCATTTATTTATGTATGCACAAAAAATATTCTTAGGCATTCCTGAAAGTTCACAACAACGACAAAAAAAAAGAGTGCTGATTGAAAGCTATGCATTTTTGCTGCACTGTTTAGTAGCATTAGTGAATATTTTAGAATATAATGGTGTGTGACATTATTTGACATAGACAAATGAATGTGCCTACTAACCCCAACAGGGATTTTGGGACATTTGCATCATATTTATCCTGTGCATGCTGATTTCCCCTTCTCCACCACCTTCATTCTTTGCAAAACTAATTAAAATAATTGTTGTCTTTGAATTCAATTATGGGGTTAAGGTTTAATTTCATTACTCATCGGTAATAGTCATTAGGCATAGGTTCCTCTGTTCATTAGCTGGCCTGTGATTTCAATCCCCATTACAAAATGTGTTAGGTAGTGAGGACAGCAATAATTGCATCTCCTGCCAATCAATATCATGAAACAATGTGCAAATTGAGAAAGAACAAAGTTTTGATGACGTAAATAGACGGCAGGTCGAGTCTGCCATCGTTAAAAGAAAATTGTGAGAAGTGATTCAAACGAGTGCACTGTGAAACCGAGTTGAGAAGACATCATTTTGAGAATAAGAAGAAAAAAATATATATATGTGCATATATGGGTACCTTGATAATTTTCCATAAGAGTACCAAAAAAAGCCCATAAAACTGCTTAGCTTCAGTGTACATGACAATAATTATCTTTAAAATGAAAACATAAATACTAAAATGTCATGTTACGCTACAACGACAGGTTTGAAGCAGCATCAACACCAAAGCACAGTACACAAAGTAACAATAAGGCAGGCAAACAGGGCGGACAGGTCAAATGCAGCGTTGGGTGACTATTGCACCAGCAGCAGCATCCCGGCTATCATCTCACTACTTGCCAGACATCAATAAGTGGATTTGCATCTCAATAGGAGAACAGAATTGCTGGAGTGTGAATAACGGTGCACTGGGCCTCCAGTGGGGATTTCACCGACAAGCCGCCTTTTAATGCCGCCGCCGTCACGTGACAATTACAGAAAGCATCCATAATATGCAACATGGCACGGCATTACTGGAAGAGGAATTTTATATGAATACTGTAATGTCTGCCTGGACGAGAAGGGAGTTGATAAACGGTTTCTGAATTGGCGCCAAACTGGTTACTGTAGTCCGTAACCACGCCGAAATTGCGTCATAGATGTTTCCTCCGACATCGGCCAGCACTCCTGATTCAGAAGGCCAAGGGTCGATTATGCTGACACAGCAACACATAGGAGTTGAAATCTGAACAATTTGAACAGCTGAATCTGAACAATAAAGGATTGGCATCCTCAGGCAAACAAGTAAACTGGGAGCTTGTGTGACACTGTGTCAACTGGGACTGCAGATGTTTGAGACTTCATGCAAGTAAAGAGTCTGTGTTGTTTTCTAGAAAGTTGAAATCTGACTGGACAAAACAAAAATAATGCGTTCCTGAAGGTCTGATGGTAACCAAAACATCTAACCAAGCAGGCGTTATTTTTGCTAGATTTGCATGCAGCAGCATTGCCATTTCTTCTTTTTTGCAATATTAGCTTCTTTTTGGGACTCATTGCTGATGTGGTCTTCCCGTGCATCCTGGCGGGATCGTCCACACTTCGTAGTTTGCGACTACTTCTTCCTTGAACGCAATAGGTGGTCGCCACCCTCTAATTTCATTTATTTGTTTGTTTTATGGTAATCCCCTGCCAAGGAAACAGATGCCAGCTCAATACAACAATGCATTCCATGCAAGAACAGGAGTAGGATGAAGG
The DNA here is from genome assembly GCA_024372805.1 of Oostethus manadensis. Taxonomy (NCBI): domain Eukaryota; kingdom Metazoa; phylum Chordata; class Actinopteri; order Syngnathiformes; family Syngnathidae; genus Oostethus; species Oostethus manadensis. Next base: position 1,692,787 of record QODF01000036.1, on the reverse strand, counting down.
TCAAATCTTATTTACCCTACCCCCTTCTCATACCACAACTTAACAAACTCATTATATAAACAAATAGTTTGCAATAGCGAATTCCATACTGGTTGTCACTTTTACCATAGAACTTTAGTAAAGTTTGTTTATACGCTTAAATTGAAAAACATTCAAACATTTTTTAATTCTCCAGATTATTCAATTGTTTTACACCAGCCACAGAAATGCACACTTGTTTGAGTGTAGTTTTACTAAAGAGATACATTTTATTTTACTACTGTCATCATTTACTGTAAACGGGATTTGCAGACCAGATGGTAACAGGAGACCAGCAAAGTTGTTTGGTCTAGAGACAGTGCCATTGAGGAAAAGACAGAGCTGGAGTTAGGAGAGATGAATATGCTGAGGTTATCTTTGGGTGTGACCAGGATGGACAGGATCATAAATGAATACATCAGAGGGACAGCACATGTTAGAGGTTTCGGAGATAAAGTCAGAGAGGCCAGACTGAGATGGTTCAGACAAGTCCAGAGGAGAGATAGTGAATATATTGGTAGAAGGATGCTGAGTTTTAGGCAGGAGACCTGGAGGATCACCAAAAAGGAGGTTTATGGATGTAATGAAAGAGGACATGAAGGTAGTTGGGGCAAAGGAAGAGGATGCAGAAGACAGGGTTAGATTGAGGCAATTGATTCGTTGTGACGACCCCGTAAAGCACATGTGTCAGACTCGTGCCCTGGAGGGCCGAGAGACTGCAGGTTTTCTCTCCAACCGGATTCTCCAGCAGGTGATTTTAATTGATGAGAGCCTTCCCTAAATTGAAGTTGGTGTTGATCATTAAAAACACCTGCTGTAGTGCCCGGCTAAAAAGAAAACCTGCTGTCTCGGCCCTCCGTGGCACGAGTTTGACACCCCTGCCGTAAAAGAATAAGCCAAAAGGAAAAGGGGAAAAAAAGACAGTAGCAAGCATAGTTTCGCCTTAGGCATAATTAACAAAGTTCGTAAAGTAACCAAATCCTTCGGTTTTAACAGTCCTGACTTCAGAAACAGTCTAGTAGCGTGTTGTTTTGGAGCAGGTCTGTGTATAATCATTGTTGCTCTCTTTTGTAATACAATCAAAAGCATTAAATTGCTAGTATATGAATTTCCCCACACTTCCAAACAACAAATTAAATATGGTAAAATAAGAGAACAATACTTATTAATTAAAAAGTTGATTGGAGATGGGAATTTTTTAAAGAGGTGCAACATTTTTTTGGTTGTTCAGCTAAAAGTATCTCCAATGACTTAAAATGGAGAGCAAAACCAGAGACACGCGGCAGAAAATGGAAGACAACTATCAAAATGGATCAAAGAATAACCAGAATGGCAAAGGCTCAGCCAATGATCAGCTCCAGGATGATCAAAGACAGTCTGGACTTACGTGTCAGTACTGTGACGGTTAGAAGACATCTGTGTGAAGCTAATCTATTTACAAAAATCCCCCGCGAAATTCCTTTGTAAAAAAAGGCATGTGCAATAGCAAACAACAAATCAAATATAGCAAAATAAGAGAACAAAAAAAATGTCATTGCTTTATGACTTAACACATACCTAGCTTTACTAAAAACAGCATGGTGTGCATATGCTTATTTAGCAGTCACTCTCAATACAAAAATGCATGGGCAGCCATCACCAACTCTGAGGATCCATTCAGGACCACTTGATTCCATAAGGTGTGATACAGTAAGGGCAAATGGACTCCAGTACTGTAACCTTCTGATCTGAGGTTGAATGTGCTTTACAAGTGTGGACTGAGGCGGNATTGCTAGTATATGAATTTCCCCACACTTCCAAACAACAAATTAAATATGGTAAAATAAGAGAACAATACTTATTAATTAAAAAGTTGATTGGAGAAGGGAAACTTTTAAAGAGGTGCAACATTTTTTTGGTTGTTCAGCTTAAAGTATCTCCAATGACTTAAAATGGAGAGCAAAACCAGAGACACGCGGCAGAAAATGGAAGACAACTATCAAAATGGATCAAAGAATAACCAGAATGGCAAAGGCTCAGCCCATGATCAGCTCCAGGATGATCAAAGACAGTCTGGACTTATGTGTCAGTACTGTGACGGTTGGAAGACATCTGTGTGAAGCTAATCTATTTACAAAAATCCCCCGCAAAATTCCTGTGTAAAAAAAGGCATGTGCAATGGCAAACAACAAATCAAATATAGCAAAATAAGAGAACAAAAAAAAAGTCATTTCTTTATGACTTGACACTTACCTAGCTTTACTAAAAACAGTATGTGCATATGCTTATTTAGCAGTCACTCTCAATACAAAAATGCATGGGCAGCAATCACCAACTCTGAGGATCCATTCAGGACCACTTGATTCCATAAGGTGTGATACAGTAAGGGCAAATGGACTCCAGTACTGTAACCTTCTGATCTGAGGTTGAATGTGCTTTACAAGTGTGGACTGAGGCGGATAGTTTTCTGTTTGACCGGTGTCAGAGTTTGGTTCACATTGCCGGCAATAAGTCGGACCCGTTTCCAGTGAGGGTTGGACTCCGCCAGAGCTGCCCTTTGTCACCGATTCTGTTCACTAATTTCATGGACAGAATTTGTAGGCGTAGCCACGGCGTTGAGGCGTTTCAGTTTGGTGGCTGCAGGATTCAAATTTCTGCTTTTTGCAGATGATGTGGTCCTGTTGGCTTCATCGACCAGTGACCTTCAACACTCGCTGTACCGGTTCGCAGCTGAGTGTAAAGCGGGTGGGATGGAGACCTCCAAGTCTGAGTCCATGGTTCTCGCCCGGGAAAGGGTGGAGTGCCATCTCCGGGTCGGGGATGAGGTCCTACCTCAAGTGGAGGAGTTTAAGTACCTCGGGGTCTTGTTCACGAGTGATGGAAGGATGGAAAGCGACATGGACAGGCGGATTGGTGCAGCGTCTGCAGTGATGCGGACTCTGCACCGGTCTGTCGTGGTGAAAAGAGAGCTGAGCCAAAAGGCAAAGCTCTCGATTTACCGGTCGATCTTAATTCCTACCCTCACCTATGGTCATGAGCTTTGGGTAGTGACCAAAAGGACAAGATCGCGGGTACAAGCGGCCGAAATGAATGAGTTTTCTCCGCAGGGTGGCTGGGCCCTCCCTTAGAGATAGGGTGAGAAGCACTGTCATCTGGGAGAGACTCGGAGTAGAACCGCTGCTCCTCCGCATTGAGAGGAGCCAGATGAGGTGGCTCGGGTATCTCATCCGGATGCCTCCCGAACGCCTTCCTGGGGAGGTGTTCAGGGCACGTCCAACCGGTAGGAGGCCTCGGGGAAGACCCAGGACACTTTGGAGAGACTATGTCTCTCAGCTGGCAAGGGAACACCTCGGCATCCGCTGGAAAGAGCAGGAAGAAGTGGCCGGGGAGAGGGACCTCTGGGCTTCCCTGCTTAGGTTGTTGCCCCCGCGACCCGACCGCGGATAGGCGGAAGAAAATGGATGGCTGGATGGAAGTGTGGACTGAGGAGCTATCCACCAGGCCTGTGCAAAATTCAGACTTTCAGAATTAATTTCAATTAATGAATTTGAATTTGAATTGATACTACCCCTCTGCACGTTGAATTGAATTTGAATTAAAGAATTGTATTTCAGAGAAATTAAGTCTCACCATGTATCAGTGAGATTTAGAAACATTTACCATTATTTTTTTTTCCAAGTAACAAGCATACACCTTCATGTTAAAAAGTTTAGCAATTTATTTTCATTTCAGAGTGCTCAAATGCAACAATGTTTTGGTAAATGCAGTAATCATTTAAGTACTTTACAATGTAAAGCCTGGAGACTTTCCCATGGAGGCTTAACATTGGTGCTGGGTGCTGGAGAGAAGGGTACGACCGTTAGTCGAACCTCGGTTACAGGAGTTGCAATGTGGTTTTTGTCCCGGGAGTACGGGTTTGGTGGTCGCTACTACGTGCCATTCGGTCCTTGTACAATCGAAGCAGGAGCCTGGTTCGCATTGCCAGCAGTAAGTTGATCTTGTTTCCGGTGAACGTTGGCCTCCGCCAAGGCTTCCCTTTGTCACCGATTTTGTTTGTAATCTTCATGGACAGAATTTCCTTGCGCAGTCGGCGTTGAGGGAGTCCAGCTTGTTGACCTTTCGATCTCGTCTCTGCTATTTGCAGACGATGTGGTCCTTATGGCCTCATCAGGCTGTGACCTTCAGCGATTACTAGAGCGGTTTGCAGCTGAGTGTGAATCTTCTGGGATGAGACTCAGCACCTCCAAATCCGAGGCCATGGTTCTCAGTCGTAAACGGGTGGATTGTACCCTCCGGGTTGGGAGTGAGGTCTTGCCTCAGTTGGAGGAGTTCAAGTGTCTCGGGTTCTTGTTCACGAGTGAGGGAGGGTTGGAGCGTGAGGTCGACAGACGGATCGGTGCATAATCCGCAGTAATGCGGTCGCTGTACCTGACCGTCGTGGTGAAGAGAAAGCTGAGCCGGAAGGCAAAGCTCTCTGTTTACCAATCGATCTACGTTCCCACCCTCACCTATGGTCACCAGTTATGGCTCATGACCGAAAGAACAAGATTGCGAATACACGCAGCGGAAAATAGTTCCCTCCGTAGGGTGGCTAAATTCACCCTAAGAGATAGGGTGAGGAGCTTGGCCATCCGGGAGGAGCTCAGAATAGAGCCGCTGCTCCTTTACATCGAGAGGAGCCAGTTGTGGTGGCTCGGGCATCTCGTCCGGATGCCTCCCGGGCGCCTCCCTGGTGAGGTGTTTCGCGCATGCCTAGCCGGCTATTTGTTGAAATTGTTGATCTTTTTCTCAATGAGATAGTTGTTGACCTCCACAGTGATGACATCACTCTCACTACCAAGTTTGTTGAAAGTTTGAAGTTTGTTGTTCCTACTGAGACTGCTGCCCCCGCGACCCGGACCCAGGAAAGGGGAAGAAAATGGAATGGAATGGAACAGTGTAAAGTTGTTGCATCTAATGGCCAATAGCTCCTCAAATGTTTTGTCATTGAGGCAGCATTATTCTGGTCAGAATGTCTAGCCCAAAACACTAAAGATCCTCTCAGCGGGTGCAGATGAGGCTGGCATGGGCATATATTTGCAGGCAAGGACAGCCAGGTCTGGGAAACTGTTTCGGTTTTCTTTCCAGAACAATAAAGGATTGGCATCCTCAGGCAAACATGGTCTGCTCAAGTAAACTGGGAGCTCGTGTCACACCGTGTCAATTGGGACTGCAGATGTTTGAGACTCCATGCAAGAAAAGAGTCTGTGTTGTTTTCTTTGTTGATTACTAATTGGCTTTTGGACAGACAAACTTTTGTAGCAAGAAGATTTGTAATAAAGACCTACTCTTCACCATAACACTAATCTAATCTTGCATCAAGCTTTGCAGCCATCTGAAAGCATCCCATGTCCTCAGCTTCTGCTACTCGTAGGTTTGTAAGTTGGACAGAAACTTTTCATGAGGAATAACAGAGCTTGATGTGATTCCATAACTTTCTCTGCCTGACAGCGGTCCGTCACGCCTCCAGAAGGTTCTAAGTACTCTCAAAGTTCCTGGATGATTCTCAGTTCATGTGACTGAATTGTGCAAGTGTATAATTACCATCCGTTTATTTCACTGGTGTACTCCAGGGATAGGCACCAGCATACCCATGCGACCCTGGTGAGGATAAGCGGCATAGAAAATGGATGGTGGATGGATGGTGTAAGCCAAACAAAATGTCCTAAATGCGTGGCCAGCCCTTTTATAGACGTGCACAAAGCAAGACATTGTGGGAGATGAAGTGCTGTTTTATCTTCCTAACCAACAATCTGAAAGCTTTTACAATTTTAATTATCTCTTTTACCCGAGTAGGTTTCCAATGTTAATCCAATGTTGATTAAAAAAAACACTACACTTACAGTAACTATCTACAGCTGCATACAATATGTGCATACAATAATACTTTTATAAGTTTTTATAGTTTTATATGTTACAGGGGCCACTCTAAATTGTCCACAGGTATGAATGTGAGTGTGAATGTTTGTTTGTCTATATGTGCCCTGCGATTGACTGGCGACCAGTCCAGGGTGTAGCCCGCCTCCCGCCCAAAGTCAGCTGGGATAGGCTCCAGCATACCCTAATGAGGATAAGCGGCTTAGAAAGATGTTGAAGAGACCGTAATTATGCATCATGAATTTCTTTGAATTTTATGGAATTTTAATTCTACTTCCAGCAATTTGAATTGCAATTATGTTGTCTAAACGGGTTAACGTAAGCAAATCAAGGCAAAATCTGAGCATACTTTCACAACATTAACTGAAAAACTTCAAATTCACTATGAAGTTTTTCTCTCTAACTTTTTGCTCACTTTCTCCACTTATTATTTTTTGGTTTTGTGTTTCTTGTTTTTTTTTCCCAGTCCCATTATTTTGCGGCGAGTTTCGTTTTTTTCTTTTGAGCTGCACTTTCTCACCCTCCAGTTCAGCTTTACAGATGCCATGTCTTCTCTGCAGGCAGTGTGGACCGTGGGAAGGCACCGCCTACCACGCCGCATGGCGGTGTCAGTCAGTAATGATCATTCGGGCTACCGAGTTGACTAATGAAGGGTATTAAGATGAACAAAAACGAATATTGTATCATAACATAAAATTTGCAGTAGGACCCTGTCTTGGTGCTGCAATTCAATTGCAAACGGTCTCTTTTTACAGGAAGGTGTGTGTGTGTGTGTGTGTGTGTGCTAAGATTCTTTCACAGAAGACTCTTGTTTTCATTGCGGTGCACCGGGTCCCGTTGATGGTGTTTTAATTTGGAGAAGCATAATTAAATACGGAAAAGTTGTGGTCATTATTCGCTTTTAATGAGCATGAACTGTATTGATGATATTTCCCCCCGCTGCCACTGAATTTTCCTTTTTTTTATGTGTTGTGTGTTTAATGTTGTGCAAAACTTAATAGGAAGGTTCCCTGCAGAATCCTCAGCAAGCAAACCCACTGAATGTATGGTATATGTCATGGATGCCAGCTGGTTGTGCAAAAAAAGGGTCGGTAAACCGCAGTCCCTGACACCTTAGGAGCCGCGCTGGACAATGATTTGACAGCTCTGACTTTTAGCTCACCACTAATTTAGTAGGAATACAACGTTTACAATGTTTATTGTAAACAAGCCCAATGGGCTGTTGGTTAGCTGATCAAAAGTTTAAGACCAAAGCTTAAAAAAAACTGAAACTCGCACTAAAATCAAAATAAACTTCTTAAAAGTGGACATCTAAAATGGGTTTGGGCATGCATGATTCCAGTGTGTCCAGGAGGCTAGTGGGAATGTTCCTCCAGGCTTTGAAGATAGCTTCACGGAGGGCATCCACTGTCTGGAACTGAGGTCCATTGTTGTAATCTTTCCTTGCCATCCATCCCTTTGCATCAGGGGAACACGCAGGATGGTCCAAAAGAGCTTATTCTTCTGGAAGAAGTCCTTTGTCAGGCGCGCATTATGAACTGCAGTGTTGTCCTGTTGAAAACAGCCAATCATTACCACAGAGACAAGAGTGTTCAGTCACCAGGGATGCCCCCTGCAACAACTCCATTTGCCATTTGACGCCCCTGAACAACCTGAAGCTGAATCGAAGGCAAAAGCACCCCAGATCATGATGTACCCTGAGGAAGCCAATATCTAGCTTTTAAAGGCTGTGGTTTTAGATCAGCTGATGAACAGCCTGTTCCACTTTGGTGGTTGTTTATTAGTTAAAAATGCTTTTGTGTCCCTTTCAATTTTTCATCTTTAACATTTTGATCAGACTGTAACAGTGTAGACTCTAGCAGTGTAGACCAGGGCTGGGCAAACTTTTTGACACATTGGGTTAAAAAAGGTGATGAGGTGTTTCGGGCATGCCCGGTCGGGAGAAGGCCCCCGGGAAGACCTAGGACACGCTGGAGGGACTATGTCTCACAGCTGGCCTGGGAACGCCTTGGTGTCCTCCCGATGGAGCTGGAAGAGGTCGCTTGGGACCGGGAAGTCTGGACTTCCCTACTGAAGCTGCTGCCCCCGCTACCCGGACCCGGATAAGCGGTGGAAAATGGATGGATGGATGGGTTAAAAAATTCGGCGGATGGGCCGTCTCTATACACCCAGCCCTGTGATTGGCTGGCCACCACCAGGGTGTACCCCACCTCTCGCCCAAAGTCATTTGGCATTGGCTCCAGCATTCCCACGACCCTAATGAGGACAAGCGGATTAGACAATGGATAGTCGGATGGGTTAGAGTTAGGGTTAGGTATACACTGCATATAGGTGATATCAAACACAACGGCATACTTGCTCATGGTGCAACAAAGCAAAAACACAACACATCCACGGCTAATTAACACATCACATACATCGACTACTTGAAAACAACTAACCGCTAAACATTACAATACCTTCCAAAAACCTGCAAGGCATGCTGGGTAGTCCATGAATGAACAATTCAAAATTGGATATCAAGAATATGTTAACTCTTACTTGTTTACTTCTCTGACAACCTCAAAAATGTGACACGCAAAGCAAAATGTTGGTAGAAAGAGTACCACAAGCTACCCAGCATGCCTTGCGGCAGGGATGTATGGGTGGGGTTTTTTGGCATGGGTATTGTGCGTAGTGATTTGTTTGTATGCCCACGTGGTGTAGCAGTAGTTCCCTTGTTAAAGGTTTAGGAAACGTGGAAATGCCCGATGGGCCGGTTTAAGGCCCGTGGTGTAGCCTGTAACAGTCGAAAAAGCTAATACAAAAAGAATGACGTTCTGTTCAAGTGCAACTTCACACGCACGTGACCATTTCTGATGGTGAATCTCAGCCACGAGATGAATCATTTTGCACTCGTTGCTGTTTCTCAGTCACGTCAGTCTGATTAATAGCGACCCCCTACCCATGTTTACAAGTGATATTGTATATGCCGCAGAATGTGTAAGTCTTTAGCGGGTAACACGCGACGTGCCCACACAAATCACATTTAGCCGTAATGTATTTTCTTCAGTTATTTTGTTCTTTTAGCCGCCCGTTCCCTGGTGACACCCACACATCTGCCAACATGCCGTGACTTCGCTCAGCATTTGCGTACTCATATTATCATAAACCTCAGCCTTTGTGTTGGCGTTGGGGGCGTTAAACCACACAGCTGCATGCAGGTTGCACCTATTTGCATATACATGTGTGAGTTTATTGGGGTTGAGGTATGTATGTTTTTGCTACGGAATACCGCGTGCTGCATACAATAGCATGTAAACGGCAGCTTTACGGCTGCCATGTCTGCTCTGCAGGCAGCGGGTGTTGTGGTAATGATGTCTGCAGCACACAGTCCATGGTGGTAGCAGTCATGCATACTTTTTCTGTACTGCTCTGCTCACTTTCTGCAAGAGTCGTGGTACCCCTTGGACTGGTTGTCAGACAATCGCTGGGCACATTTTCACAACGAAGCAATCACGCTGACACTTACAGCTGTGGACAATTTAGAGTCTTCACTTAAGCTGACATGCATGTTTTTGGCATACCTGTCAACCCTCCCGTTTTCCCTGGGAACTACCAGCTTTTAGTTTCAAATGTTTCACGTTTTGTAGCTTTTTTTGAGAAAAGGCAGCTGGAGCAGCTGCAGCTTCTGGTCCACTCGGCAAGACTGGGCCAACATAAAGTCAGGCCTTCAAAATAAAAGCACCCCAGTAAAATAAAACGGTCGCAGTACAATAGGCAGTCGGGTCTTTTCCCCGGTAAGTATTTTCATTTCTAGCATAACAGGCATGTATGAATTGTAGTTTGTTCACCGTGCACAGTCAACACTGAGTATGGTGGGGATGGTGTACGTGGGACCTCTGCTCAAGATGATGTAGACCGGTGGAAGGAAACATTTGAATAGACCTCCTCAATCCCACTGACATGTCTACCAGTGAGGAAGCAGTACCTGGGGACTCCGTGGCGGGTTCTCTTATCTCTGGGGCTGAGGTCACCGAGGTGGTGAAAAGGCTCCTCATTGGCAGGCCCTGATTGTTGTAGGCGTGTCTTGGGCACTGCATGGACATCGGGGACGGGGCCTCCTGGATTGGCAGATCGAGGTGTGGGGTCCCGCTTTTTAAGAAATGGGACAGGAGGGTGGGTTTCAACTCTCGTGGGATCACACTCCGCTGCCTTCCCAGAGTAAGGTCTATTCAGGAGTTCAGTCAGTCAGTCGAATCTCGGATTCAGGGTGAGCAGTGTGGTTTTCATCCTGGTCGTGGAACTGTGGACCAGCCGCAGGGTCCTTGAAGGTGCATGGGAGTTCGCCCAACCAGTCTACATGTGTTTTGTGGACTTTTTTAAGGCCTTCCACCGTGTCCCTCGGGGAGTACTGTGGGTAGGTGCTCCAGAAATATGGGGTATCGGACCACCTAATTCAGGCGGTTCTTCCTTGTATGACCGGTGTCAGAGTTTGGTTCGCATTGCCGGCAATATGTCAGACCCGTTTCTAGCGAGGGTTGGACTCCGTCTGGGCTGCCCTTTGTCACCGATTTTGTTTGTTACTTTTAAGGACAGAATTTTTAGGCGCGGCCGGAGCGTCGAAGGGTTCCGGTTCGGTCGCCGCAGGATCGGGTCTCTGCTTTTTGCGGATGCCAATCAGTGCCATTCAAGCGAGGATTTCTGATGCAGATTTTTATCTTGGGCAGGTATTGTAACGATGTAGGTGTAGTTTGGACGGACGCTGAGGCTCACATTTTGTTTTGTGGACACTAGGAGGAAGTCGAAATCCTTATCCAATTCTTGTTGCTATTCATACCCAGCGGCATCATAATAAGAGCATAGACCTAGACCAACGTTGCGACATTACTTGTAATATGATCATGTTACAGCCAAGAGATGGCTCAAAATGAAAATATAATTCAGTGAGATGTGTTCACCGAGACAACCAATTTAGCCAGCGTTTTAATTCTGCAATTTGCTGCCTGTGTGTGTGTGTGTGTGTGTGTGTGTGTGTGTGTGCTAAGTGGTATGTGTGTGATCACTGTGTCATTTTTAAAAGTGTGGCTTTCCGGCTGTGAAGTGGAACAGAGTTGAGGTAATGAATGAGATGGCGGTGTGTAATTAGTCCGCAGAGGAAGGATTACCGGTTTACTTTTACATTAATGGTTCACCTTGAAGTCCAAATGGCAAGAGGATAAAAACCTTGCCTGACCTCTTTTACCTTCAGCTGAATGAAGACACATTGGTGTCATCCATACTTTGCATATTTCTAATGAGTCTAATTTGGTTCCCACTTATACTGTTTAAGGTCAAGGGTGAGCTGGATCTTAGCTGACTTTGGTTCGGGGCTGGTTGTCAATCAGAGGGAATTTGTGTCTTTGTTTAGAATACTTTTTAATGCCACCATACCCTGGTGTGAAAAAGTGTTTATCCCTTTCTGGTTGCTTTTTGGGCATGTTTATCACATTTTAATGTCAGACCATAAAACTAATTGAAAATAAATAAATTCAATTTGTTTGTCATTAAGGGAGAAAAAAAATCCAAATGTTATAAAGCCATTTCCAGGGCTTTAAGACTCAAGCAAACCACAGTGAGAGCTATTATCCACAAATAACGACAACATGGAACAGTGGTGAACCTTGCCAGGAGTGGCTGGTCAACCCAAATTACCCCAGGAGCTCAGCAACAACTCATCTAAGAGCTCACAGAGGTTACCCCACAGGAACATCGAAATAACAAGGTCTCCATGACTCCATCATGAGAAAGATACTGGGCAAAAACAGCTTACATGGCAGAGTGGCAAGACTAAAACCACTTCTGAACAAAAATAACTTTAAAGCTCGTCTCAATTTTGCCAGAAAACATCTTGATGATCACCAACATCTTTACGAAAATATTCTGTGGTCTGACCAGACAAAAGTTGATGTTTTTGGAGTTTGGGTGTCCTATTACATCTGGTGTAAAAGTAACGCTGCATTTCAGAAAAAGAACATTATGCCAACAGTAAAACATGGTGGTGGCAGTGTGATGGTCTGGGGCTGTTCAGGTCCTGGAAGACCTGCTGTGATAAATGGAACATGAATTCTGCTTTCTACCAAAACATCCTGAAGGTGAATGTCCGGCCACCTGAAACCAACTTGGGTTCTGCAGCAGGACAATGATCCAAACCCCACCAGCAAGTCCACCTCTGAATGGTTGAGAAAAACAAAATGAAGACTTTGGAGTGGCAAAGTCCTGACCTGAATCCTATTGAGTTGCTGTGGCATGACCTTAAAAAGGCTCTTCATGCTGGAAAAGCCTCCAAAGTGACTGACTGACAACAATTCTGCAAAGATGAGTGGGACAAAATTCCTCCATAGCGGTGTAAGAGACTCTATGCAAAGGCTTGAGCTGGTCCCACCACTTATTAGGTTTAGGGTGGTCATTGACTAATATTTAAATTTGTCAGATGATCTAAAGCATTTAAGTATGACAAAAAAAAAAGACATTTCCACAAACACTTTTTCACAGCACTGTACAGGTACCATAAGATTTATAGCGGCTCCTGCCGGGTGTGTGTGTTAGTTGGGGTCGGTGGATAAGATGATGCGGGGGTTTAGTGTGGTTGGTCTTTTGGGAGAAAATTGTTATTGAGCCTGCTGGTCCCTGTTCTGATGCCCCTGCAGCGCCTTCCAGGGGGCAACGACGTAAAAAGTTTACAGCCAAGGGTGGGAGCTGCCCTTGGCAATGTTTGTAGCTCTGCTGAGGCAGCGGGAGGAGCAGATATCCATCAGGGAGCGGAGAGAGCAGATGATGATCTTATGTGCTACTTTAACTACCCTCTGAAGCCTGCCATGGTGCAACCACCGTACCATACTGTGATGCGGTATGTCATCAGGCTCTCTCTGGACGAGCGGTGGAAGGTCAGCAAAGGGTTGGAGTCCGGGCTGTGCCTACTGAAGACTCTCAGGAAATGTAGCAGCCGCTGAGCCTTCGTGATGGCCGCTGCGGTGTTGTTCATCCCGGAGATACGGACGCCAAGAAACCAGAAGGTGATATTCTCTGAACACTGGGCTGCCGGTTTCAGGACCTCCCTTCTGTAGGCGACCTCGTTGGCCTTTAAAAAGAGTCTAGCCGCAACTCTAGCTTTCACAGCGTAAGAGACACCGCGGTTTGGCCCCGGACACTGAAAGAACGGACATGCGTTTTTTAAATGATTGGTTTTCTGCCTAAACGTCTGTTACTTTTAAGCAAGCCATGGTTCCCCCACTTCTCGTTTTCTCCGGGTAGTCCTGTTTCCTCCCACATTCCAAAAACATGCATGTTAGGTTAACTCTAAATGGTCCATAGGTATGGATGTGAGTGATAAAGCTTGTTTGTATGCCCTGCGATGGACTGGCGACCGGTCCAGGGTGTATCCGCCTCCTGGGGGAAGTCAGCTGGGATAGGCTCAGGCATACCGCAACCCTAATGAGGATAAGCGGCATAGAAAATGGATGGATGGATGGATGGATGGATGCATAGACCAAGAAGATGTTGATTTTCTAGGTGAAGATGAAGGCAAGTTGGTGGGCATACACTTTGAGCACCTTGCCAGGTACTGTGTCTGGACCAGCAGCCTTCTTGGTGTTCAGTGATACGAGCATCTGCCCGGCATTGAGCTCCCTTACAGTGGGTGGAGGGTGCAGGAACCAGATTGGGGAAGGGTAACTGGTAGTCCCTGGAGCAGATGAGTGCTGCTGTGGTGTTGCTTCAAAGTGAGCAAAGAAGCAATTTAGCTCCTTCATGATGCCCTCAGGTCTGCTGTTGTTCCATGACATCTTCTGTAGTTTTGAGACCTCTTGTGTATTACTGTGGGCAGGTAGTGCTCCTCTTAAGGTCCATCCTGGCTGGTCTAATTCCCGGTTTTAGCTCGGCTCGGGCAGCCCTGTCACCTGAACTGAAGCGTTGTGAGCTCAAAAAGTATGCAGACCTGGCTGGTCATCCAAGGTTTCTGATTTGGAAACTTTAAGATGTTTTTTTTCATCGTCGCATTTCTAAAACAGATACTATATTGTAATATGACAATTTTCCATCAATACACAAGAGATTTCAGCTTCTGTGTGTTGCTATGTCAATGTAATCTGCCCAGGGCCTTCAAAATGAGGAGTGCTGGCCCATGCCTCATATAAACAGTCAGTGATCATGAGGTTCATGGCCAGTGAGGCACTGACTTTTTAGGACCTTTTTTATGGTAATAGTAGTTGCTTTTTAAGAGGATGACAAAATAATAAGAGAAGAATCAACTTTTGTTTAAAAAAAATGCCACTTAGACACATTTATTATTTTTTTATTAACTGGAAAACATTTGTCTTCTTACCTTCCTTCTTCAGAATAAGTTCTGATACTTTGTTGTAAAAGTATGATCACCTCCTGGTGAGTTTGGATATAAAGTTACAGTGGCAGGCAAATTCATGCATTCATTTATTCATTCAAATAAAAATAGCTTGAATATATTTGACTTTCTGCCAGTCTCCACTGCTGCTGTGGGGTAAAAAAAACATTAGAATTGTTAGAAATGACTGGAGTCATTTAGAACACAATGCAATGGACAAATATTATTTTTTTTATTAAACACGGATCAGAAAAATAATTTGTTTATCTGTTTGTTTTTTCTAACTCATCTGTTTTATGCTATCTTCATTCATGATGCACTTCACTGCACACGATTAGCAACAGGGCGGATTTTTCAGATTTCAGATATATCATACAAGGCCAGCTAGCTGGCCCCACGGTGATGTCAGCATTTTTGTGCTCCTCTGATTGCTTGGAAGCCTATTCCCACCCAACACTGAAAGTTACCGGTGCCATTGACTGCATCATCACATGAACAACAGCACTTAATTGATCCTTTTTCCACATGAAGAAAAACGACACAGGCATAGAGTTGTTCATCACTGCGTGTGCATTGTATGGAGAGATAGGAGAGTTGGTATATGTGACTGGAAGTTGTCCGGCCAAGTTACACTTGAATTCATCGTTAAATCTGTAAGATATGTATTTGGTCGAAATGCACAGCCCAGCATGTATGAAAGTGGCTGTCATGCAAGAGTTGGAAACGTTTTTTTCCATAAAACACAACACTCGTCTGCACTGCGTCTGCATTGCTGCTATATTGTTTGTCTTCTTGTAACTGCAGCGCATTATAGCTAATAAATAATGACAGATTTTGGTGCACGCGTGTAACAAGGACAGAAGTCTGTTGCTTAAAATTCAAGTCATAAAAATGCTCATTTCACAGCGTGTCAGACATTTGCTTTGTCCATCTGTGCCATAACCATAGCCCTCCATCGCAGCACTCTCCTCCTGGAAGAAACACTGAATTGAGCAAATGTTTGTCCGACTCTGATGACAGCCAGAACACGAAGCACCAGAGCGAGACGCAATTTACAAACTTTTGCAGCACTTGGGAAATGAGGGAAAAAAGTGACTTGACATGGGGTATATATACAGTATGTGTGTATGCACGTATGAATGCACATGTCCTGCAAATTGTGACATGGCAGTCAAGCAGCAGATTGCGGGCGTATCGCCTGCCTCAGCTCTGCCCCGGCAATACGGCTTTTCATTTGGATCTCATTACGAGATAAAGGACATGTCCTGACACATGCAGGATAAAGGAAATTCATTGGTTTATTTTCAACATATAGCGTGTAATAGTAAGGCCCTCACACGAGTACAATGGCACAGTCTAATGAGATCCAATTGAGAAGCCGAATCTAATGATGCCTTTGCAAAGATAATCAAACAGAGAGGTTTTAATATGTAATGTATGCAATGCTTATTATTCTCGTTTCTTAAATTTACTGTGAAAGCACATTTCTCCCTATTCAGTTTTTGGTGTTGTAATTTTATTATCGATATCGGAGATTTTACCTGTGCTGATTTAAAAGCTCGTTAACAAATCCCATTACCAAACCATAAACCTTTGTATCCATAATGAACTTTATTAATTGGTTAATGATGTTTATGGTAATTCCGGGTCAAAAATGTGTATTTTGCATGGTTGTGTTTTGAGTTTTTGCATGAGCACTGATAGTAAATAATCGTCCTGCGTAGCTTTTAGTGTCATGTTGGCATGAATGGGTTGAATTTGAGCTTCACTTGTTTTGTCCACTCAGGATGGCTACGGTTCAAGTCTGCACTTTCATTTAATACCAAATTGAAGGGGAAAGTCTAGCAATCATGATAAAATGGTATCCAATGTACAAAAATACACACAACCAATGATAAGGCCACATTTTCCCGCTCACAGTGAGAGCTTCCAGCACGGCATAATAAATGAAATCCTCAGAATGAAACTCTTAATGCACTAAATAATCATCAAACTTACCTATTTCTTCATATGATGCACACACAGCAAGGAACAACTTCATGCTCTTTGTCCTCCTCTGCTTTCTGTTCCGTCCTCCCTGCACCTTGAGGTGTTCAGGCGCACTCTTAATTGTGTTAAACGTCGATTGTTTTTTCATTTGTATTCACGTACTCCCTTTTAAAATCGGTGTACATGATAGGCAGCAATGTTTTGTTACCTTCTAAAGTTGTTGGAACACACAAACTTGGAGAATAAAATGACTTAATAGGAATGGAATATTTTCCATTGTTTGTACTTGTCATTATTGAAGTTGTCTTATAGGAAGAATGGAATCCTTTCCACTCTATTTGGAATTCTGCAACAGGTTTGTGCTATAGATATAGCACAAACATAACTAATAACATAAAATAATATATATATGTTGTAGTACAAAGTGAAAAATATTCCATTAACTTTTCAATAGATAAGCGCATACATGTTGAAAAATGCAAACCAGAGAGGAAAATATTTCATTTCTAACATTTTCAATGTTTTCATAACACCTAAATACAGAATAAAGTGTTCCCTTCAATATACACGCGATCTGTAATTCCATCCATCCATTGTCTATACTGCTTATCCTTTTTCGGTATGCTGGAGCCTATCCCAGCTGACTTAAGTTGGGAGGCGGGGTACACCCCGGACTGGTCTGATCTGTAATTTGAATTATCCAATATGAAAATACCAAAGTTCTTAATGCACAAAAAGGTGCATAAATATTTGGCAAGCTACTCCAAAACGGGCACTGCTGGTAGTTTGTGAGTTACCCGTGACTGTTGAATTCTCTCTAGGGAATATCACACCACGTGTTTAACACCTTTGTCCCTCGCCCTCTCCAGGAACCACGGTGATGACGATGATGGCGTTCGATGCAGACGACGCGGCTACAGACAACGCAGCTTTGCGTTACAACATCATCCGACAGTCGCCGGACAAACCGTCCCCGAACATGTTCTACATCGACGCGGAGAGGGGCGACATTGTGACTGTCATCTCCCCTACTTTACTGGACAGAGAGGTAGGTCAACGTGGAAAACAAATACTGTTTTTTGCTATTTGCAGGATTATTTACAGTCATAGCCACAAGAATCAAACACGCATACATCTAAGCGGACTTACATGTTTTTGGTATTGATTGATATATCGGTAAGTGCTGGACGATATCAGGTATCGGTAAGATTGAGCGTCTCCTATAGTTAATGTTTGTGGTTTTAACGTTGGTATATTCCAAGCATCCGCCAATGCAAAATGACTTCCACAGCATGCCCTCCGCTAACCAGGGCGAGACAGCGAGATGATTGCTTTTTTAGCGTGGTGACGAATGCCGGAACATCGATTGGGTCCGCTGGTGGAGGAGGAATATTAGCTGTTGTCGGACACTTAGCGGGCTGTTTAATTGAAGTGAGACACGTTCATTCGCCTGCTCTGGTAGTGTCCAACAAGCCCGGTTGAAAACCTTCCATCCGGAACTGCTAACTGCACCAAGAAGCTGCTTGCACAGCTACAAGACACTGTTGGTGTAATTGATTAGGGGGACAGTGACGCCAGATGGTGTCAATGCTGTGATTTGTCAGTTCTGGTTTTATAAAGTGGCTGAGAGACTCAAATATCCTGAATGCAGTTTTGTAGAAGTTATTGTGCATGAATTGCATATGTCCTCTTCACTGAGAAAAGACCACCAGTCTCTTGGAAGCGACATGAGGGATGACAATGGGCACCGGTCCTTTACACAGACATTCTCTACTACCAAGTTGCCAAGTTAGTTTCACACCTAAGACTCGGGTTGTTATACAACGGATAGATTTCACACATAAGTAGTGTAAACGATTTGAAAAGCACAAGAAAGTGGTTTCTCCCAAATGGAAGGCCCCAAATTGTACAGTTTGGAGTTAATCCAATTTACCAAGGATATTACACTTTTATGACACTTAAGCATTTTAAAATGGCTGTAAATATCTTGCGGAAAACTCAAATATAAATAAAAATGTGAAAAAAAAAAAACAAATTCTGCGGGTAGAATTCTGCAAATTCTACCCGCCGTTGCTAGTCGTTTTCACCAAAGACAAACTCTCTGGGGATCGGTAAAGTCTGTGGTTCAGTTCAGAACAACAGAATGAAAAACTTGGAAAATGCTCAGGTGGATGTTTATACTTGCAAATCGCTGATTTGCTCATTTTGCTGTCGATCAAAAAGGGATTCCGCCTCGGACAAATCATCCAATCATTATGCAGAAGCCAAGCCTTCGGGTCGGCCCACTGCTCCATAGACTCTCGGTGATGCTGAGCGTAGGACAGACCGGACAAAGCCCAGCATTTATCCAATGGCCCTCCAGCTGAGCTTCTTTTGAGAGCAATGGCCCCTGGACACCACACACTTGGACCAATCGCTTATGCAGAAAAACAGACAAGAAAAAAAGACAGCTTGTTCACTTCAGAACAGAAACCTCTTTTTTTTCACTAAAGACCCTAAACATTTAGTGGTGTGGGAACATTCCTAAAAAGGTATTATATTTCCTAAATTCATATTTGTAACAACATACACAATACAACGTATTACAATTACTGTGATTATTTAAGTAATCACTTGTGTAATGTGTTTGCGATGGTCATTACTTAGTTTTTCAAAACCGTTTTAACTGTTGGAAATTACTATTACCCCTTCAGATTCTGTCTTTTAGCTGAATGCATTTTCACCTTCTAGTTGCTTCTCATAGTAGGCCTTCTTGACAAGCACTCACATAGCACAATAAGGGTCTTGCAACACTTAGATTGGACTCATGGAAAAGTACCGGGACAAGAGGCAAGCACACAAACAGGTGCATTGTTCTCCCTCTCACACAAAAGCTTAACTTTCACTTTCATTTTCACTTTGGTCTATATTCTTTGTCTCAAACTGTAATAGCACTGAAAAATCAGCAGAACGTTGTACGCAACAAGTGCATAGAGCATTTTTAAAATGTGTTGCATCTGTTGGATATTACACCCTTGCATTCAGTTGTTTAGCTGAATGCATTTTCAGTCTACTACCTTCTTATAGAATGAATTCTTGACAAGCACTCACATAGCACAATAAGGGTGTTGCACATTTGGACTGGATTCATGGAAAAATCCCGGGACAAGAGGCAAGCACACAAAACTGGTGCGTTGTTCTCCCTCTCACACAAAAGCTTAACTTTCACTTTCACTTTCACTTTTGTCCATATTCTTTGTCTTGAACTGTAATAGCACTGAAAAATCAGCAGAACGTTGTACACATCAAGTGAATACAACATTTTTTTTTTATATCTGTTTCAACCGTTGGATATTACACCCTTGCATTCAGTTGTTTTTCTCAGTGCGTTTTCAGTCTACTAGCTTCTTGTAGAAGGAATTCTTGACAAGCACTCACGTAGCAGAATAAGGGTCTTGCAACATTTAGACTGGATTCATGGAAAAATCCCGGGACAAGAGGCAAGCACACAAAACTGGTGCGTTGTTCTCCCTCTCACACAAAAGCTTAACTTTCACTTTCTTTGTTGTCCATGCGGCAACCTTTTAAATCGTGATCATTGACTGCATTTCCAACAGCACCGCGGTACCAAGAACCAGTAAAAAAAAGCTAAAGAGAAGCAATATCTTTAACCAAACCCAATCACAGCTGAAGCAGTGAATTACATTTGTCATAAAAAAGGCTCAGCTTGTTCCCTCCTTCCTGATATCCCTTTTCACGTCAGTCTCGTTAATGTGTTTGCCTTTTGCTCAAGGGTTATTTAACACAATAAAACCGCAGCACAGATGCCTTCAATCGCTCAGCATTTGCGACTGAAAATACAGAAGCAAAAGTTTCAAACCGCCCTCTTTCTGCTCCAGAGAGATTTCCACTTGTGTGCATTTTCTCGTATCGGGTTAGCATCTGCCATTTACACTCCACGTGGACAGAAGAATATGTGAGGGAGACATTTACCGGACGACATGAAAAAGATAAACTGTGGCCCTTCCGAATTCCGACAACGTAAATCACATTTTTTTTTTTTCCTTCCAGGACCAGGGGTGGGGGGAGAAGCAGAAAGTAATCCAGAGAAAATTGGCAAATCAATTTTGTCACATTGAAATCAGTTTGCCTTCTCTCCGGAGTGCTTTTCCACCAAGCGTAAAATCCTGCCTTGATATGAAGATTTATTCCACGGGTCCAAGTTCTTCCTCCTCACCTACATTTACCGCGCTTTCCCCAGCCCGGCATCACTCGGACACGGGTCCGCGTTGGACTGATGGCGGCGCGTAATTTGTGACAACTCATTTGACGAAGAGATGAGGCCTTTTCAAAGCTGAAAAGAAGTAGGGTTGGTGTTTTTTTTGTTTTTTGTTTTCTGGGAGGAGGGCGTCACCATGGAAACCTCTCCATCATTCACGGGTGTCAGAAAGCGTAGATGTACTCGCCGACCGCATTGATTCCTCCTTTTTTTCTAAAATATGCATTTGCTCTTTGCAACCGAATCTTAGTTATTTGATAAGTCGGTATAGCAAGCGGCAGAACTTAACTTAAACTCTTCTGTCAACCACAAACCCAAGGACTGAAAACTTGAGAGCCCATCACTGCTATACTAAATATGTATTCCATTTTAGCACAAGGTTTTTCTCTATTGTGTCATTTGTTGTACATTGAAATCAAAAAGGCAGGTTTCGACATCTCTCTGCCACTAATTCACGGCAATTTCCCTTTAAGCTTTGGTCCTCAGTCAGTTGGGTTGGTCTTACACGGTCCGGGTCAGAAACACACTCCGTTCTGCCCATCGTTCCATCTATTTTACGACAGTCAAGCATCGGGTAACCTGATCTGTATTTTGCATGTGCAATATGCCTCATATTAATCTATGTCTATATTAAATGGGAGCATTGACAAAAAGATTTAAAATTAGGCTCCGTCATACCCACTGAATCGTTCACCACGAGGGTCCCCAAAATGCGGCCCAGGGGCAGTTGGTGTTTCCTGAAATTGAATCTCCCCCAAAAAACACAGCAAAAATGGGAAAATAAAGCAAACAAGCAACACGTGAAGATAAGAGACTGAAATGTTGATGCTAATAACTACTGAGTAGGGATGTCCCTTACTGGCTTTTTCGATATTGCCTAGCTTTCAAACTCCAATTCCAGTATCAACCGATACCGATATGTGTAACATGACGTGTTTCGTGGCGTTGAAGGAACACAAATCTGTTGCAGGGCTAATGCATACAGCATCAGCAATTAGATTGCGGACGTGGCTGTAAACAACATTGTAAAACATCTGGGAAATACTTGCGATTGGTGCAATTGGAAAGCGTCAGTCAACAACAACTCCACAAGTTTGGTGAATCCGCCGCCCTGCATGACACAAAGGGGCTGGTTATCAAGTGGGATACACTTCATCATTTTCCGATTGATGGCTTTCTCCCAAGTCTCGGGTCCAACCAGTGCCTAATATCCGAAGGAGACGCCCCAGACATGAGGCTAGTCGGGTACAGAGCGAGCAAAGACGCGGTTTGATGAGGCCATCATTTGCGCACCAGTAAATACATGAGCCCTTAATACAGCATTTGTTTAAATTGATGTCGTTATAGGAAAAAACCTGATACCGATATTTATCTATATTGCATTTTTATGCCAATAATTATTAGTGCCATGTCCGATATTATCGGTGCGCCGATAACTTCATAATATACGGTCCCTAGGGGTCAGTAATGTTACATTGATGAGACATGGCATTAGATTACACTACCTTCACACTGCTCAGTCAGCCATGTCCAACATTATAAAGAGAAAAAGAGTTCTGCTCCCATTTCGTGCGGAAGTGGTACGTTGTTGGCTTCTCCCCCTGTTTTTCTTTCCCACTCATTTGAAATGCTTTTTGAAACAGGTTTAGAATAAGTAAATTGAAATCTCTTATGTCCCTGCGCACTGTGGTGTGAACAAAGAAAAATAGGAGTGTAAAGGCGACCGTAGGGTTGTTATTTCAGGTCTACAAGGCTCTAATGATGTTAAAAATCATATTTAAAAAGTCATAGATAGGTTTTCTATGCTGCAACTATGAAAATATTTTGTTACAATATTGAAGTCCTCTGTGGAAAAAGTTTGGACACCCCTGGTTAACCATGTTTCCTCCCAGGAAGTGTCAGTGACACCCTTACAGGCTGCAAATGTGAGAGCTTGTGCTTTCCCCCCCCTTCCTTCATTTAAAGTGAGATGCACAGCAGTGCAAAATCTCATTTGTCAAGGAGAAACACACGTTTTTGCGCATCAGTGGTCTGTTTGACGCTTTTATACATACGTTTTTTTTTTTTCACATACATAATCCAAAAGTGCAGAGAAGTTATTGCTCTGGCCATGAACGTAAAACCGCTTAAAAACCATCAAAGATGTGACGAGGGTGTTGCTGACAGTGCTTTTTTAGAGACTACTGCAAAAGTCCTCTCATTTTTTAATCATAAGTTTAAACACACCAGACTTGCTGGCTGATTTCTGATTGGTTAACAAGCTCGTGAGTTTCCTCATAGATCATGTCAGATATAGAGCTGGTCCACACGGAGATGCCAGTTAAGGGTGTGGTTTCTTGTCCGATGTGGTTTATATACAGTAGTGTTTAAAATAATAGCACTTTAATGGGACTAACCAGATAAAGATGACTAACCTGTTATTTGTGTATTTTTATTGCTACATGGCAAACAAGTTACCAGTAGGTGCAGTAGATTCCCAGAAAACTAACAAGACCCAGCATTCATGAAATACACGCAAGCAGTGCAATTGGGCAATTAGTTGAAAGGGGTGTGTTCAAAAAACAGCAGTGTAGTATTCAATCAGTGATCAGTGAAAAAACAGGTTTGAATCGGGTGGCCCCTATTTAAGGATAGAACCAGCACTTGCTAAACATCATTTCTCTTTGAAAGCCTGAAGAAAATGGGTCATTGAAGACATTGTTCAGAAGAACAGCGTACTTTGATTAAAACGTTGCTCAGCTAAAATGATCTCCAGTGCCTTAAAATGGAGAGCAAAACCAGAGACACATGGCTAAAACCAAAATACAACTAGCAAAATGGATCAAAGAATAACTACAAGTAGAATGGCAATGGCTCTTCCAATTATCAGTTCCAGGATGATCAAAAACCGTCAGGATTTACCTGTAAGTACTGTGAAGGAAAATGTCTGTGTGAAGCTATTCTATTTACAAGATGTCCTCCACAATGTCCCTTTGTCAAAAAGAAGGCATGTGCAGAAGAAGAATTTGTCAAAGAACACATCAACTGGCCTAAAGAGAAATGGAGGAATATTTGGTGGACTGATGAGTAAAATTGTTCTTTTTGGGTCCAAGGGCTGCAGAAGGTTTGTGAGACCAGAGGCACACTACTAGACTACTCCATAACATTAATTTTGTTGGTTTGGAACCAAGATGTAGAAACAAAAATAGAAAATGTAGAAGAGTAGAAATAAAAATGTACTGATAAAAAAGTGATTTTTGGGTCCAAGGGCCGCTGACAGTTTTTGAGACGACCCCCAACTGTGAATTTAAGCCACAGTGCACAGTGAAGACAGTGAAGCATCATGATATGGGCGTGTTTCTCCTACTATGGCGGTGGGCCTATTTATCCCATAGCAGGGATCATGGATCAGTTTGCAAATGTCAAAATACTTGAAGAGGTCATGTTGCCTTATGCTGAAGAGGGCATGCCCTTGAAATGGCTGTTCCAACAAGACAATATCCACAAACACACTAGTAAACCAGCAACATCTTGGTTCCAAACCAACAAGCATTAATGTTATGGTTTGGCCAGCACAAACCCCTGACCTTAATCCAATGGAGAACTTGTGGGGTGACATCAAAAATGCTGTTTCTGAAGCAAAACCAAGAAATTTTAATGCATTGTGGAATGTTGTTAAAGAATCTTAGAGTGGAATAACAGTTGAAAGGTGCCACAAGTTGGTTGAGTCCATGGCACACAGACGTAAACGACTTATACAAAACTAAATATTATTTTAGTCATTCACAGGATTGCCAAATCCTAGAAACAGAAAAAATTGTACCAAATAGTTTTTAAAGTTTGTAAAGTCAACGGCAGACACTGCTGTTTTTGTGAGCACACCCCTTTCCGCTAATTGCCTAATTGAACAGCCTTAAGAGCGTGCATATCATGAATGCTGGGTTTGTTTTCTGAGAATCTACTGCACGTACTGGTAACTTGTTTGTCATGTAATAACAAAAATACGCCAATAACAGTGATTAATCTGGTTAGTCACATTGGACTGTTATTATTTTGAACACTGCTGTGTTCACAAACCAATTTTTCTCTCTAAAGTTAGTGGCTGTGTCTGAAAATTACAGTACTTGCAATTTTAACAACACAACACATCATTAACATGCACGCATAATCAGTGTGGACTGCCCCAAAGGAAGAAAAAGCCCGGTACACAGTGCAGTGTAGCTAAAAAAGTACGTGGTTATCCTAAATCTCAAATTCAAAAATGAGCTGTGTGAAGAAAACATGGAGATGGAGCCGTATCTCCTGCTTCCCTCGCTGCTTTTATGCAGAAAAAGGAGCCGCAGAGATGGAAATCATTAAAAAATAAAAAGAGAACTGAGAGATGACGCCTCGCCGGCAAAAGGGTGCCGTAATTTTCTCTTTAGTCTACAAAACAGAAAGGCTCCTTTTGAATATGTCCGTCTCATTAACATGCTAATGGGATTCATTTGCCACAAGCTTTCCACAGTAAATTGCAATAATCACAGATCCGCGCTCTGATCTTCGCTCTCATGCACTCTTCACTCAAACTGGTCAACCATCTTCCTGCACCAAAAAACCCGCAGACGCGAAAGGAGCAAACTTTATCACGCCGAATGCATCTCACAAGTTACACCGAGTCGTCGCGGCAGAGCGCCCGCGTCCACACAGACGCACGCATCGATCGGTCTAATCGATTTCAGTCTGTGGAGTGTGCGTGTGCAGGCGAGCTGTAACCAGAGAGGACAGACTGGTAATGGCAGCGTGACTTTTTGACTCTAATGCTCTGCGGCCCATCTGGGGGCTGTCACTGCTAAGGGAAGCCAATCGATGGAGTCGGCTTGAGCCCCTCCATCTGCTTCCATGTTCTACAAAGGTGAATTACACAGAGATAAAATGTCTGGCGTCGGCAGCGAGAGAGTCTTTCGGACCGCGTGCACGCGTGTGTGTGTGGTCTGGGTTCTTTGAATCTGGGCCCGCAGTTTCCCCAAATGTGCTGCATGTGGCCATGGAAGCTGTTTTTGTACTGTATTTTGTCATTTTGAATTAAGTAATGCCATTGGCTGGCAACCAGTCCAGGCTGTACAGTCAGCTGGGATAGGCTCCAGCATACCCCAGTGAGTATTAGTGGCATAGAAAATAGATGCTTGGGTATACTTGTATGGAATCACGAGAGTGCCAAATTTAGAAGGAAGTACGCATGGAAGTATAAAGAGAATCAATAATACAAGATCCTAGAGAAAGTAGCTGCCAATGAATTACACCGTTACCTTCAAAACAATCCTCTACTTGAGGTCTTTCAGTCAGTATTAGGGGTGCAGCACAGCACAGAAACAGCTCTTGTAAAAATGACTAACGACCTCTTCACCGCCTCAGACGAAGGCCTGGTTTCAGTATTAGTTTAATCAGACCTTACAGCAGCATTCGACACACCAAATTCTAATACGGCGATTAGAACTCACTTTTGGTATTAAAGGAAGTCTTATCTGTCAGATCCCCTGAGTCCAGACGGAAGGCCAGTCGAGGTATCCCTCAGGGTTCTGTGCTAGGACCAGTATTATTCAGTCTTTACACGTCCCCTTTAGGTTCTGTCATCAGAAAACACTCTGTTAATTTTCTTTGCTATGCAGATGACACACAGCTGTACTTACCAATGAAACCTCACCAAGGTAGTGTAGCTGGTAGCTGTCCAAACTCCAGACGTCTCTAACCCACGCCTGTATGTGTCTTTTTCTCGTTCATTTACCGGGTGGCTCGGGCTGGCGACAAGCCTTTGCTGTGGGCGAGTCCTTCTGACAGGTCCCATGCAGCCTGTTGGGCCCTAACCCTAACTATAACCCTGTAACGCCCTCAATAGCTTCAATATGGACAAGTATGTCCTTGTTGGCGTGATAGTGACGTTTTTTCCAGTCAGCCGCACTAAGAGCTACATCCAGGCATAGCTACTACAAAGCCACTCCAAGCAGGAATCGTGTAATCAGGTATGGACTAGTCGCCCTGGAAGCTTTTTCATTTGCCTTTGCCTTTTGTCACCAGCTTAAGCCATCCGGTACATGCAATGGGAAAAGGTAAACGGAAAAGTCAGAACAGGAAATTCAGTGACAAAATGGAAAAAACAAAGACAATGCAGAAAAAACAAACTCAAAAAGAAAGTATAATTTTTTACTTTATATTTCCACATGTTTTTCCTTTTGATGTTGGCACTCCTATGATTCCGTATACCTGACACCTGAAGTCCGGTTTGCTGCGTGAAATCATGCAAATAGAAATACTCCGTTCCGTGCCACCAAGCTTTTTCCAGAATTCAAGGTTTATGTTTTTATTAAATCATTTTGACAGTCACAAAATCCCCCAAAATGTCCACCACTATTTTTAGTTAAACATACGATCCAAAAACCAACCATGACGGGTGTTGTGTGATGTAACATTTTTTAAAGTTTTTATAAAGCCAGCCCAAAATGGAACCAACATTTTCAGGATGATATGATCTGCGTGTCTCACAAAACTGTATATATACAGTATATGTTTTCTTTAAAGCATGGGTGTCCAAACTACAGCCCTGAGGGCCATTTATAGCCGGCGGCTCATTTTTTATTGGCCCGTGCACATTGTAGAATTCAAAATAAACCCCCGAAAAATTGCAAAATTAGGGAAAGAGCAAAAAGGCAAAATGCAAAGCGAAAAGTTGATACAAATAACTAACAATAAGACAAAGCTTTGTTTTTAAGTATTTATAAATAAATACATTTTAAGTATTTTATTAGTTATAATAATGAAAGTAAGACC
Source organism: Oostethus manadensis (assembly GCA_024372805.1). Classification (NCBI taxonomy): domain Eukaryota; kingdom Metazoa; phylum Chordata; class Actinopteri; order Syngnathiformes; family Syngnathidae; genus Oostethus; species Oostethus manadensis. The sequence continues at coordinate 1,665,488 of QODF01000036.1, read as the reverse complement.
CTGATTGGATGAACGGTGAAAACGTCACTTCCTCTTCACTGGGCCTGTTGATCTAGTCTAGTCCTCGATTTTGACTGACAGCAGCCAGAGGAGTGATTTGACTTAGTTTTTCTTTCCCTTCTTGCCCCATGCAATGTAGTCACGCAGACTGAATTATTTCATAGCTTATTATGTGCATAATGATTTGTAGTATGCTCTGTATTATTAACAATATTCTTGTGTGAAAATCATTGCACTAAAAGCTTTTTTGTACTGAAATTCCTTGCAGCCTGTTGTTTATACATGTTCAAATCATGGTTTACACACGTACATGGAATTTGTACAAAGGGTAATTCAAAAAGCACATATTTTTCTTTTACAGTAATACACTTTAAAAAGAGCAGCTGTTATGTTCATTACTTTCAATTTGCCGGTAGCCAATCACTCACGACAAGCTTGTCAACTCATTGGAAATCGCAGGAGGTCATTACTCAGTATAACCATCTGACTCACGGTGTCATCTCAAATAAAGTACTAAAATCATCACACAGCAACTTAACTGTAGCTTCAGCACTTGAAAGCTCACAGCGAGAAAGTAAGACCCCGATTGGATAAACGGGAAAAAACACCACTTCCCAGGGAAGCCGAGCTTCTCTGGGGGTCTATGGAGCAGGGCTGGTTCTCAATTTTGCCTGACAGCAGCCAGAGGAGTGATTTTTGTTTTTTGTTTCCCTTTTTGTCCCGTGCGACGTAGTCACGCAGAGTGAATTATTTCAAAGCGATGCAACTCTCCAGCTACATAGTAGACATATTCCCAGTGTCATTGCGTGATGTTGTTTGTTCGGTTCATTAAATCGTATCACCGTTGTGGGGTACCTTACCAGTTAGCCCAGCCAACTGCTGAAATCATATTAAATGGATGTCAGACCACAACGAGGTTCCCCTGTTTCAAAGACCAGCAGTTCCTCTACACGATTACCTGAACGTCACTTTCGGATATTAGGACAAACAAACATCTGAGTCGCCTCACAAATGAAACCATAATCCTTGCTGACAGGAGGGCCACATTTTTGTTTATACGCATGCGAGACGTGCCAGCGAATAGCCTTTACTTGTGCACTTTGTATATTAAGCGCTGTCATTTGCTAAATATTACGCTTGACGGGTAGATGGATGAACATATGCAGCCATCGTCTGAATAGTGTGTAATAGAGACCATATGGAGAGTGACCCGGTGTTGGTTTGGTGTGACCTTGGCTGTGTGCTTTCTGGCAGGCTGATAAGAGAGTTTATCCTGTCTAATAGCTTATTTGGCTCAGTGGGCAGTGTTGCTTCATGACTCTGCTGTGATGAACTGTTCTGGCAGGTTCCGGTGACATTTTTTTTTTTTTGCACGGCGGTGGCACAGAATATAAATGTGCCCATAGATTGTAATGCATGAAAACATTGTGCATTCATGATTATTCCAACAGGAAATATCGTATTCGTTCACAAGGTAATGATGTGTTGAGCTGTAGTAAATTATCAGCCTTGACAAAGACATTCACACTCTCAGATGTGCTATTGTGTGGCATTATTCAAGTTGTACTTTGCATGCTTATTTTAATATTTTGGTCACTAAAAACATCTGTCTCGAGAAACCTCAAGCATGTGCAGTACAGGTCAGAGGTTTAGAGTCACCTTCTCATGCAATGCATGGTCTTTATTTTCATGACTACGCTGTAAAAAAAAAAAAAAAATGCAGATAAAAAACTTTTTGCCAGAATGTTACAAAGCAATGGTACCGCTTTTTAGTGTCGTGACGTTCACAAACGAACCGGTCCTTTTGAACGACGGGAATCAAATCCTAGAAGACTGTTCTTTTTGTACCCCCGGTTACATGGGAGGGCACCCCATTGAGGTGCTTATTAGATATGCAATGAACCCAAAGACAGTTTAGGAGTCCTCCTTAGGGTTTAACTTTTTCTTTACAGAGCAACAAAATGCACCACGGGACAGTCCGCCAGGCTATTCAACAGTTTGCTTGTACGTTCTTGTGTGGAAATTTTGCACTAAAATCTGTTTTGTATGTAAGTTCATTCTAGCCTTTTTTTTTTGTTGTTGTTTGTTTTAATGTTTATACGTGTTCAAGTCATGGTTTACACACAAACACGGAATTTGTACAAAGGGTAATTCAAAATAGTGACATCACTCTCGAATCAAGAGTGATATGGCGCCACCCTGCGGAACATTTACAAATAATCTAGATGAGAATTTAAAATTCAATTCACACATGCAAAATCAGGTTTTAATGAATATTTCAAAATAATTAAAACTCATGTTGGTGGAATATCTAATTTCTTTCCCAGTGATTATTCTCAGATAAAACAAATTAAGGACAGGTTGGCTTCTTGCAACTTGGTATAAAATGGCTCACCAATGGCGAGGAATGGCTCACCAAGATCCAGCCTTAAACTCCATCTCTGTCGCTTTTCCAAACAACAGCTGTAATTTCCAAGGTAGTGGAATCTCTGTGATAATATCACACCGCGATTTCCTGAGCTCAACTTTGTTGCTACACCCACCAAATCTAGATTGAAATACAGATTTGCACGTACAAAAGACGCACTAGACTATCAGCCACACACATCATAAGACTTATTGCAACACACACGAGTGCGTTACGACCAGGCAGCTCTTTATTTGCCGGTAGCCAATCACTCACAACAACCATGTCAACATATTTGAAATCGCAGGAGGACTAAAATCATCACACAAAGTTTTAAAATCATCACACAGCAACTTAACACTCAAAATCAATACCTAGCATTGTAGATTCTCACTGAAAGCATCAGAATTATGAGTGAAGACGTGGAATTATGTATCTTATAAAATAGTGTTAAATAACTCTAAATATGTCTTATGTTTAAATTTTGTTTTGACCGCTCCTCAAAGCTCCTAAAAGTTTCCTCAAAATACCCACGCTTTGCTTTTTTGATAGGGCTGCAAACCCTTGGTGTTCTCTGAATGACCTTCAGGAGGTAGTCACCTGAAATGGGTTTCACTTCACAGGTCTGCCTTGCCAGGGTTACTTTGTAGAATGTCATGCCTTATTAACGGGTCTATCTGTTGCATTGTGCAGGAGTCGGGTTGATAAACAGCTGACAGCCCTGTTGGGCAACTGTTTGAATTCATATTATGACAGGAACCACCCGGGTAATTAAAGAGAATCGGGTGGCCATCATTACTTTGAGAAATGGAAGTCAGTCAGTCCCGAAAACTGCAGAAACTTTGAGTTTGTCCCCAAATGAACGAGCAGGTGTGTCCAAACTCGTGGATTGTACTGTACGTTTGCGCATCTTCTTGTCCATTTTGTTCATATTGCTGCATGCAAATCCATCAGTCACAAACACAAGCTGAAGTGGTCCATCCAGACGTATGGGTTACCTGCAGTTTTTGGGAAATTTGTTAATACATTGCTAAAAATTATGTAAATGTACTGAATGGATTAGAAAGGATTAGAAAGTTTTCAAAAGAATGTTTGTTTTATGTCTATTGACACATACAATACCAAAAGAGAGCCTCTCGTCTTTCAAAAGTTTGCTTCTACCGTCTTCTGTTCTTCAGTAATCATCAGTTGAACATGAGTAAGTTTCAGGAAAATATCAGTTCCCAACTAAAAATGGGAGAGTTTTTGGTGAAAAGGTTAATTTCAAGCATAACACAAATATTTTTGCTTTTATGACAGGTCACATATCTAAACAACTAAAAACAACACAAAAAGGGTTTGTTTTACATCAAACAACTGCAGTTTATTTCTAAATATATTACCATGAACTATACACAGTTTTCACATTTGGAACGGAACGGTGTGTATTTATGCGGGTTCAGATTTCCCCACAATGCGTACCCTTCTGCACGCGACGCTCCTCCACGCTCTTTCACTTCCTCCTTGCTGTCGTGTGTGTGTTTTTACATGAAAAAGGTTTATGCCGAGCGCTTATCAAATGCACTTCTGCCACCTTGTGATTTATTTTATGGCTTAAAATTTCTCAGAAAGTGACAATTATTAGTGGGAAACCGCATCATTATCGTCTCGTGCAAAAAAACGTAAAAGGCGTATAAATACGTTGTTGGGATTGGGCGTTCGGGTTTATAAAAACACATAAATTACGTCTTTGGTGTTGAATGAATTGAACAAAAAAACATTGTAAAAATACATATTCCTACCAAAATCAGTGAATTTGCAGGGAATGCTGCATGAAGAACATGCAGAGATCCACTGTGTACTCAATGTACTGAACTGTTTTCTGAACACATTTGTTGTGGATTGTCGATTAGGAGAACCGTCATTCCCATTAAGTAGATGAAAATCATTTTAGACTTTGAAGGTGAAAGCAGCATATATGGTAGAACACTGCATCGGCATTGTGAAAGTTTTGGTTTGGTTTGGTTTAATTTCATTTGAACATGCCTGTAAATGACATTGGAATACATCACGTAGTACAATGGACAGTTCCGCATGTCCAAAAGGAGTAGGAAGAAGCAAAGCTTATTAAATCCTACCCCCGTAGGCTCTCCCCTATTTTAATACATTTGTGAACTTCCTGGAGTTACTGAGTTTGTATGCAATGTACATACAAAAGTAGAGGTGTGGGCCGTGTGCAAGACATAAAAATAGACCTGTGAATGTGTGTGCGTGTCAATGAAAAACAAATAGGACAATTAGAGCAGCCTCCATCTTTCATGGCTATAATAGAACTTTAAGTTTATGCATTATGTGGCTAATGAAGATCGAATTAATTGATGGAAGAAGCCAAAATATCAATGCCAAACAGCTGCCTGATTAATGCTCGGACCTCTGGGAGGGAGGTGGAGTTATTGGAGTCTGCAGCAGCGATAGCAGAGAGACTTTGGTGTTGTTGTTGTCACTTATCCTGCTGGGATTCTGGTGCATGAACTTCATGAATTTGTTTATGAGGGATAATGTGTTTTTCACTTCAGGTTATCTCCTCAGAACTGTGGAAACGATCTGATTGAGATTACTAGGGGGTGTTTTTGGCCAATGAAATGTCATCAGGGTTGAAGTCAAGTACTGTTTCTTGTACCTGGTCAGTCACGGTTTCGAGTATGCTGTGGTGACACCGTATTGGTCGTTGAGCAAATTCATAAGTGTAGCGTCATTATGGGATTTCAGGATGCCGGGCTAGAAATGAGAAGAAAATCACGCATATGACTGAAATGTACATGAAATACCCGCTTTTCAATTGATAGACACCCGTAAAAAATGTCTATTTTTGACTCAATGTTGTCCTTTTTCTCACATTTCGGATCGACATTCAATGACCGAGCTCCTCACAATCCGAGTTCATACTCAGCATGTACAATACAGACCAAATGTTTGGACACATCTTCTCAGTCAATTGGTTGTCTTTATTTGCATGAATATTTACATTGTAGATGCTCACTTAAGGCATCAAAACTATGACCGAACAAAAAAGTGTGCAATAACTATGTCTAATATTTTAGTTTCCTCAAAGTAGCCAACCTTTGCGTTTTTGATGGTGCTGCAAACCCTTGGTGTTCTCTCAACGAGCTTCATTAAGGAAGTCACTGGAAATGGTTTTAACTTTACAGGTGTGCCTTGTCAGGGTTACATAGTGGAATTTTTTGCCTTATAAATGGGGTTGGGACCATCAGGTGTGTTGTGCAGAAGTCAGGTTGATACGCAGCCCTATTGGACAACTGTTAGAATCCATATCATGGCAAGAACCAATCAGCTAAGTAAGAGTGGCCGCCATTACTTTAAGAAACAAAGGTGTTCGCATGCTGATACGTAATGATAATGAAAGATAATCAAAGAACAGATGGAATCTGGAATAGTAGCCTGTCATGACACACTGCTATGGTGCGTTCAGGGGCCACCAACCAACGTGTGTAACACTCTGTCAGTGAAGCATCAAGATACAAACGTTAACGCTGTGGGCACACCAATTTGCAATGGTTTCTATCGTGGATCCACGGTGTCTGTCATATCTTTTTTTGTGTACGTCATTGTGAACTCTCCCTTGTCTGTCAACACTTCATCCCGGCCATCCAATTACTCTGCAGGTCAAAGCATTACGGTTCCATTCAGCGCTGCAGCGCCTTTCAGCGCGGGGCTCAGAGAGCCATTCAAATTACATTCTCGCTCTGGCTTCGGATTAATCGCATTGCAAAATGTTGTTTTCAAGTATTTCCAAGGCCGCCACCTAATCTGATCCTTCCGCACATAATTGAATGTCATTCGCCACATAAGGACGCTTGCCTGTCTTCAATTAGCGTCTTGTTTTCTCGCGTTACATCAGTGGAACAAAGCAGACAGAGAAATATTTACTCCTCCCAGGTACTGGACGGAGAGAGTTATTATATTATATCATTTATATGCAAATAATGCAGCACAGCCAAGGCATTGATGAGATTTCATTATGACAAAGCTGACGTGTACTTCAGTTTATAAACTCTCTTTCATTTGCCTATTCTGATTTGGAGATTGGAACGGGAATGCATATGAGCTGAGTTGACGAAGATCCAGGCATGGGCGCAGTGCTTGCCCCTTTTGAGTGGATGAGATGGAAAGACAGATCTGTCTTCCTGGAAGAGGTGTGGTGGCTCGGCTGACAAGGACAAATGATCCAAGTCAGGCCGACATTGCTTGCCGAATAGGCAATGAGAGGACTGGGTTCATGGGTGCAGAGAAGTCCCAACAGGACTGACTACTTATTCAGAGTCGTGAAACAGAAACACAACGTGGTCTACAGTGTTTCACCATCGGTGAAGCCAAACCTCACATTTACGCCTGGTGGCACATAACCGTCAGTACTGTATATACGAGAGCTTAAAAGCAAAGGAGAGCAAATTTGTAGACTGTAAAAACATGAAACTAATACCGCCAACAAGTCATCCACGTTAGTGTGATTTACAAGTTGATTTCTCTCAGCTTCTTATGCTATATTTTCTCTCCCGACTAGCAGTTCGCCAAAGAAAAGGAAAGCCATCAATGCTTTTTTGGTCTCAACCGCTCGACTGTTGCAACCAGGGGGATTTTTATATTATTAAATTATTTCCAAGCCATTAAATGTCACTCGTAAAGTTCCTTCTACATATTCTGATTGCATTCTAACAGTATTCTTAATATTCCTACTAAGTAAATTTGAGTTTAAGTTGTGCAAGAATGATGCAAGACGGGTCCAAAATGTAATCTAAGTGTTTGTACGAAGTAGCAATTATCTCCTAAATGTCTCGCAAACGTTGGAAATGTTTTATCCGGTTGATTCTTCTTGATTCACGATGATCCTGAATAAGTGTGACAGGGGCATTAACCCTTTAATACAACCGTGCTGAATTTGGTGCCTCGTGTGGTTACTACTACTATACCTACTACGATACTAGATAGTATACTAGATGCCCAACATTTGTAACCTCAACATGAGCCGCATTTGATAGAATTTGAATGTCCTTGTGCGTGCTGGTGGCGAGTGCGCTCGCCGTGACAGTCCACAAGCAGCATATTGGAGCCGATGCTTTGCTTCACCATGTTTGGGGTGGCTGGAAGGGAAGTGGTGGATGCAGCAGGGGTGGTCCAAACATCGTTAGAATCCGCGTGAGAATCCACAGCAGAAAATACACTGCTAATGGTGGCAGTGGAGGCAGCACTGGTGTTCAATATCCCGCTGTAAATGATGATGATGATGGCCGGGTTTGCTTGCGAGATGGAAAAGTGAATCTGACATTTTGATGAGCCTGTTGGGTATCGTGGAGATCTGACAAATTCTGAGCCCGGTTATGTCATAATATGCAAATTAGATGATTTATTCTTAGATTATTTTGTGCATTAAGAGTGTTTCATCTTAAATATTGTATTTATTTCCGTGTTCCAATCCCTGCACGATGTAGCGGTGAGCACTCTGTGAGTGGTTTTGTCGGCAAATGAGGTTTTGTCGTTGGTTGTGTGTGGTTTTGTACTTGGGGTACTGCTTTATTGTGATTGTTAAACTTTCCTTTTCCATCCATTTTCAATGCCGCTTCTCCTCATCAAGGTCGAGGGGGTATGCTGGAGCCTATCCCAGGTGACTTTTTGGGCGAGAGGCGGGAGTACACCCTGGACTGGTTGCCAGTCAATTGCAGGGCAGAAGAACAACCATTCACGCTCACATTCATACCTATGGACAGTTTGCAATAATGATAAACAAAAACATTATGGCCGTCACCCAGCAGTAAGTGTAGGAAGGAAACTTAAACACTTACATCCATTAATCAGGGATTCAACTATAGAGAATGACTTTATGTCTCGTGTGTGATGGCCGCTTGCCAGTGCTCTGTCAGTTACAATCAATACAGCATTGTTGTGAACCCGACCCCCTTATGCTCTTTTGTTCTTTCCCCCAAATGGACAAGGTGGACAGACGCTGATGAAGTCCAGGACCCCTCCTCAGCATCGCCCCCCTTATTCCCAGCTCTCCCTGTTCCATCATGCTTCTGCCCGCTTGCATTACTGAGGAAATGAGATACCCTTAATTAATTAGATCTCTCAGTGCTAAAGATTACATCGGAATGAAGGTTAGATGTGTCAATCATAGCTTTTTGTTGGATAGACGGAGCGTTCTTCACGATAAATTGAGCCCCTTGGGCCTCGCGAGTCTTAGTGTGTGTAGTTAATCCCCGCCCCTCACTCGCTTTAATTGAGTCTTGCAGACGGTAGGTAGTCAATGAAAGTGTGAGACTGACATCAGTAAGGACAATTACATTCACCAGAAGACAAAAGATGCTCAGATGGAAGTGACAAAAGAGGAGTATTGACCAGATTGGACAAAATATGGATGTGAAGATATGAAAGGCCAAGCATTCAGCAGGATCAAATGTTATGATAAAAACCAAATGGCATCCCTGCTTGGGACGTAATTGTTTAGTATGTGCCAATTGTTTGGCGATTAGTGTCGTGCAGCATGAAGGCCAGATCAGCAACGTTTATGCTCTGAAGTGCAGTTTTATACTGTCCCTTTACATGAAAACAACTTTTATCTTAATATCACCGGTCCAATAATCACACAGTATCAAAATGTATAATCTGGAACTTCGGTTCCGGACTCTTGCGCAACTGGCTAAAATCCTTGAGTAATGTAATAATGTCAAATTTTGACACATGGCCCGGTTCCCCGATATCCAAACCCTGCTGCTGTTGTTCAGTCAACACAATCTGCCATTCCATTTCCCCCCGCTTCCCCGATCCGGGTAATCTCAGTAGGGAAGTCCAGACTTCCCGGTCTCCTCTTCCAGTTTCACTGGGAAGTTCCCAAGGTGTTCCCAGGCCAGCTGTGAGACATAATCCCTCTAGTGTGTCCTAGGTCTTCCCTGGGGCCTTCTATCGACTGGGCATGCCCAGAAAACCTCACCAGGGAGTCGTCCGGGTGTCATCCGGACTAGATGCCCTGGAGCTCCTCTCTTAGGGTGAGCCCACCCACCCAACGGAGGAAACTCATTTCAGCTGCTTGTTCTTTTGGTCATGACCCAAAGCTCATGACCAAAGGCCAGGGTGGGAACATAGATCGACGAGTAAATAGAGTTTTGCTTTCCGGCTCGGCTCTCTCTTCACCAAGACAGTCCAGTACAGCGACCGCATTACAGCAGACACTGCGCTGAGCCGTCTGTTGACCTCAAGCTCCACCCCCCCACCCCCCGAGATATTTGAACTCCTCCAACCTGGGACAAGACCGGAGGGTGCAGACCCTTTTCCGACTGAGAACCATGGTCTTAGATTTGGAGTCTCATTCCAGAAGCTTCACACTCCCCAGTAGACGCTGAAGGTCACAGCCTGATGAGGCCATCAAAACCACATTGTTCTGGACACATTCTGGACTTGACCGTGGTAACTGAGTTTCCGCAAAGCAGGATTTACACGGACATATTTGGCTTTACACTTTTGTTAGGCAATTTAGTAGAAATAATGAGAGGAAATAAAATATTCAACCATTTCTGTCTTGGAGGACAGGAAGTGATGTCAGGGATTTAAAATTGAGTTTTAGCCTGGCGTGATTTACAGCTGCAACAGTAGTCTGTGTTAGGGATTATTGTGTCTGTTGTGAGATATTTGAAACCTGTAATAAAAAAATAGTTTTTCCGGTGTCTGATGACACGGTCGGTCCCAACCAACATGACAGTAACATTACTGACACCTAGTGACTGGTGTAGAATACTACGTCTTTGAATGTGTCTTCTGAATGCCGCATTTTTTGATTTTAGATCTTTTAGCCATTTTAGCAAAAAGTTTGAAAAATGTTCCTTAAATATGCATATCAGTAAATAATAATAGGTCATATTCAACCACCGTATATTTTTGAAAAATTGTGATAGTGAAGCCCCAACGTTTAAGGAGCAAGGTGATGAGGGATTACTGTAAATGTGTTTTGTAAGTTTTACCTGTATGATCACATGTTTGTAAAGTAAGCATTCATTAGTTTTACAAAAATATTCCAAACCAAAAATCTGCAAAATGCTGAATTGTGAAGGTGCAAAGATCCTGAATTTATTATTATTGTTCTTCTGTAGTCCAAACATTTATACTGTATATAGGTAGATACTGTAATTGCTACACAATAATATAAACAGAATAGATTAAAAAAACAAACTATCCAAAAAAAATTTTAAAAAATCCAAACACAGTAGGAATAAGGATGAAAAAACATTTAAACCATTTCCTCATGGGGATATGTGCACTGCTTTGTTCTAGTGGTCCAATTATTTATTCCCAGCATCAACGTTTTAGTTAATTGGTTCCAAGACTGATTTTTTGCAAAGTAAGATTTGTTATTTCTGATTGGAATATCTGTGTAGTTAGAGCATAGAAAACTTGTCACATAATATGTTTATAATATTTTATTAGGGATTTCTGTACTCATTGCCAGCAATGTGTTTGAGTACCGAACGTTAAAGAATCCTCGCTGACACTTAGTGACTGGTGTAAAAGTAAACATCTTTGAATGCGCCTTCAGAATGCCTTATGCTTGTATTTGACCTCATTTTGCCATTTTTCTTGCTTGAAAATGTTCAATTTAATTTCATTTTGGACATAAAATGGGCCATGAAATGGCATGATTCAGAAATGAATATATTTTTGAAAAACTACGAGAGAGTGAAGCTGCCCAATTCGAACCACAAAGTGGCGATGGACGACTGTCGACGCTTTTCATTGGACAGTGACATTCGGAGCTTTTTAAACACCGGGTGCTATAACCTTTTGGTAATTTTAGTGTATGATCTCTGCACGTTAGGGTGAGGAGCTCGGCCATCCGGGAGGAGCTCAGAGTAGAGCCGCTGCTCCTTCACATCGAAAGGGACCAGTTGAGGTGGCTCGGGCATCTAGTCCGGATGCCTCCCGGGCGCCTCCCTGGTGAGGTGTTTCGGGCATGCCCAGTCGGGAGAAGGCCCCCGGGAAGACCTAGGACACGCTGGAGGGACTATGTCTCACAGCTGGCCTGGGAACGCCTTGGTGTCCTCCCGATGGAGCCGGAAGAGATCGCTGGGGACCGGGAAGTCTGGACTTCCCTACTGAAGCTGCTGCCCCCGCGACCCGGACCCGGATAAGCGGAGGAAAATGGATGGATGGATCTCTGCACGTGAATCAAAGGTTTTCTGCAACACCGTTTAGTCATTGAGTTCAGAGACAGTCCCTTGGTGGGGTCATTGCATGCACTTACAATGAGCAGCCAAAAACAAAGCCTTTGCAAAAAGCATGCATACAAGTCTCTGTAAAAGTAGGCGCCAATGTATTGTGCAAAATAGTCTCTGTCATTCTGCTATTTTCTCCTCACTTACTCTCCACAGCGGCTCCATCCCTAATACTCACAGCCGGTGGCAAAGTGTCGATATTAAGCAAGCTCAAATATTTGTTCATTTAAATTACGAAGCAGTACGGGGTGGGGAAAAAAAACCCCGAGACCTTTTTAAAATTCAGAAGTAATCTAGCAGAGTGGAGAATTGTCAGTATCGCTGTGTCCTAAGGTGGTACTGAAAGGGCAGCATAGAGGGAGACGGGTGGGTACCTGAGGAGGGACAGCGACAAAAAGAGGCGAGCGTTCAGGTGGAGGGCAGCGTAATTAGGGCGACACGAGCACTTGCTGCTTTGAGGGAATGGTCTCCAAGTCGTATCGGTGGAACTCCCGCGATGCTACGCCGTCACGAGACCTAAGGAGCTCTCTCGAACCTTCTCCCCGCTCCCTCCTCCCGCCTCTCCATTTGGCCTCCTCCTGCTGTTTCATCCTTCATGCCTGTTTCCTCTGCTGCCTTCCTTCTTTCATCCCTCATTTTTCCCATCCTCGTTGACCTGGGGATAAAGAGTATTTGTCAACAGCCCTTACTCCCCGGTGCGGCTCCCACCCCGCTTCTACCCTTCAGGCGAGAATTAATTTCACCCCGTCTCCATGAGAGAGCGCATTGATTGGAAAAGTTTGCCCGTGCGCTGAGTACTTTTTATTGTTCTCTTTCCCATGCCACTCTCTCTTTGCTGATGAAATCCAGCCTGGTTCATTGCCTCTGCCAAAGCAGACACAACGCTATCGGGGCCCATCTCTCTTTCGGTGACTATCTTTATCGCCCCATGTATATAGAACCTCCTCCATCGGCCCTTCTCCTTCAGTTAAGACATAAATCAGGCTCGTAGGTATGGCGATACGTCCGTTCCCCTGTAAGAGAGAGGACAAGAAGGCAGACAAGAAGCTGACATTGACACAAATTGCAGCATATGTGCAGAGGTCATACGTTAATTCCCCTTGTGGAGCCCGTCGCCGGGATTCTATAAACGCCGTCGTGTTCTGCTAACACCTCTGCAGACTGACCGACCAGATTGGGAGTTAAGTTAAGGCTCTCCGCTGCCACTCTCCATTGTTTAATCTATTTGTTGCAAACCAACCAACATTAGGTCTTAGTGGTGCTCTTTCCTTGGCTTTCAGAGGCAATATTTCCCGCGGAGGTAACGCCACCAAATCCTTTTGCCGATTTTATCCGCCATATCTTTGATGTTTGCCTGCAATTCAGGTTCCTGTGAGTCTGCTAGGGCGGTCTTCAGCTATGATGTTCGTTCGATTTTTTCCACAGTCGAGTAATGTTGTTTTTTTTTCGGAGCACAGCTAACGGGGATCCCGACATATCATTTGCGACTTTTGTCACCAAAAAGACGCTCGGATAAACAATAAACATTGTGGGTGTGCAACAACAGTCTTTCTCTAGCGACACAGAACGCAAGATAAACAAAACGGCAAGTAGGGCTATCACACAAAAGGAAATAGGAACAAACATAAGAACAACACGGCTTGAGAACTACTGGCCAAAACTCCGACTTAGCAGCCTAATTTACTGCATTCAATTCCAGACTCGGAATATTTCCTTTCTGCAGCTGTCAGACTCTATACCCAAAACTGCCCCAAAATCCCGTACAATAAACTATGCAATAAACTGTGCAATAGCCGTGTAATAAGCATGCAATAAACTGTGCAATAAGTGTGCAATAAACCTCGTTCAACACGTGCACAGCTGTAAATACTGTATATAACTTGTATATAATTAGTATTACCTTGTTTTACACCTACATTGCTCTTGTGTGCTCTTGTACTTTTGCTGCTGTAAACCTGGAATTTCCTCCTGCGGGACTAACAAAGGCAGATCTTATTTGATCATATCTTAAATGAGGTCGGCGTTACCGTTTTACATGGTAGGCCATGTTGGTTGGTGTCTCGTGGTATGTAAGACGCTGCTGTAAGAAGTTTCACTTTACTTTCTTTTACTTTCTTTTTTTTTACTTTCACACTTTGGATTTTTTTTTTTTTTTAGTAGCCATAATGAGCCAATAAATTCCTCAACATTGACGGCCCCAGTATTTTATTCATGCATAGTCGTAGTAGTAGTAGTAGTATGTGATTTTCCACAAATTGAACCAAAAAATAAAAATTATGTTAAAATACTACTACAAATCGTGTATGTTGACGAGCTGTTATTAAACAACGCATGTAAAATAAATTGCAGATTGCGGTGGATTAGTAATTGGAGATTATGTTTAAAGAACTACAGATCCCATGATGCTTAGAGTGCCGCAACAGGATGTGAAAAATGAAAAATGTTAAAATATAATATTAAATATAATATTGCAGTATTTGTAATGCCATAATACAATTAGAAACAAAACAACAAAGTTGCAGAAAATGTTAGTGTAAGGTCAAATATTATGGGAATGAAGTCATAATTAAATAATTATATCATAATAAAAAAATGTGCAAATGTGAAGTTGTAATATAACGAGAAACAGACACAACAACATAGTTGTAGTTGTTGGAACTTAGGTGGAGGAAAAAAGTTAGAACGTTATGGGAATTAAGTCATAATATTTCATATATGTCAAAAAGCAACTTTACATTGATTATTTCATGTGAATGTTGTAACAAAAAAAAACAACATCAGCAAAATGTGAAAAAAGGCCAAATACCAAAGTTCATACTAATAATATGCTTTTTCACCAACATCACAAAGCTGAGATGCATTTTCTTCATGAAACATTTGTACAAAATATCAAAGTAGCCCTTTTATGTCCCATAGTGTCGAATATGTCTTGTGTGTTCCAGTGCACTGTAACTACAGTATATGCAAGCCCATATGGGCGTTCTGGACCGTCAGTACCTGTATTTGTTCAGGGGGCAAGTGAAGGCAGAACAAGGGAGACTTACAGGAGATTTAGTTTCCTTATCCCAGCAAGCTTTAGGAAGTACTTTGCAGACTCAGTGGGATCTGCAGCCCCCAGAAACCTCCACTGAAGTCAGGTCAGGGGAAGTAAGTCAATATTTGGTTTTATTTTTTATTTTTATTTTTTTTTTACAAAGCTAGAATTTGAAGGCCAGCTGTCAGGAAGCAACGCCTGGTTCTGGCGATGACCTGCATGGATCAATGCGTGCCTGATAATTCCTGTGGCCTCTGGGCTGCAAAGATAAGAGCAGCAACCTGACAGAGAAGAAAGAAGCAAAGTCAGTCACAAACTGGCCATGTCAAGATTTATGATTTTGCATGGCACACACACACACATGGACACACATCACAGAACCAACTCTGGAGGTACCGAAACTATTTTTCCTTACTGAGTGTCCTTCTAGACCTGGACTAACGGCTCAAACTTTATGACCATTAGTAAGGTCTGCCTCATTATTAAACAATAGCTATTATATTATATCATATTACATTGAAATGCACCAGGGAGTCTGGACTTCCCTACCGAGACTGCTAACCCCACAAACCGGACCCAGATAAGCAGAGGAAAATGGAATGGAATGGAGCAGCCAATTTTTTAGGTTATTTGACCAAAATTTATTCCAAATTTGACAACAACTAGTAACTAGAACAAATTTGATTCAGATACTGTACAACATCTCAGCAGTTGCATTTGTAATATTAAGATAAGATACATTATGATATGATATAAGATATGTGATATCATATCACATCATGTGTTTTNTCGCTGGGGACCGGGAAGTCTGGACTTCCCTACTGAAGCTGCTGCCCCCGCGACCCGGACCCGGATAAGCGGTGGAAAATGGATGGATGGATGGACATTGAAATGCACCAGGAAGTCTGGACTTCCCTACCGAGACTGCTAACCCCACAAACCGGACCCAGATAAGCAGAGGAAAATGGAATGGAATGGAGCAGGTTATTTGACCAAAACTATTTATTCCAAATTTGACAACAACTAGTAACTAGAACAAATTTGATTCAGATACTGTACAACATCTCAGCAATTGCATTTGTAATATTAAGATAAGATACATTATGATATGATATAAGATATGTGATATCATATCACATCATGTGTTTTTCCTGGAGATAAATGAAGAATCAATCCCTTATCGTGGTTAATTGGTTTCAGACCTGACTGTGAAGTGAATTCCCTGACTTATAAATGAAATATGTTGCTACTTAGAGCATTGAAAACCTATATACGACTTTCTAAATATGGTCTTTAACATTATTAGAACCCTCTAGACATGAACTAACACCATTAGTTATTACCCAATATAGTAGACGTAATAACAACCGAGACCCACACATTAGCATTGGGAGAGTTCCCTGTTGTTTTCACCCCAATGCATCTCTTGTCCCCATTCCCTATCCCATTTTCCTCTGCTGGGCAGCAGTCTCAGTAGGGAAGTCTAGACTTCCCGGTCCCCGGCGACCTCTTCTATCTCCACCGGGAAGACACCAAGGTGTTCCCAGGCCAGCTGTGAGACATAGTTCCTCCAGCGTGTCCTCGGTGTGTCTTGTGGCCTTCTCCCGGCTGGGCATGCCCAGAACACCTCACCAGGGAGGCGGCTGGGAGGCATCTGGAGTAGATGCCCGAGCCACCTCAACGGGCTCCTCCCGATGTGAAGGAGCAGCGGCTCTACTCTAAGCTCCTCCCGGATGGCCGAGCTCCTCACCCTATCTCTTAGGGTGAGTCCAGCCACCCTATGGAGGACACTCATTTCCTCCACTTGTAGCTCATGACCATAACTGTGGGTGGGAACATAGAGTGATCGAAAAATAGAGAGCTTTGCCTTCCTGCTCAGCGCTCTCTTTACCACGACGGCCCGGACAGCGACCACATTACCGCAGACGCTGCATCGACCCATCTATTGACCTCACAGTCCAACCGTCCCTCACTGGTGAACAAGACTCCGAGATACTGTACTTGAACTCCTCCACCAGGTACAAGACCTCACCCCCAACCCAGAAGGTGCAATCCACCTGTTTCTGACTGAGAACCGTGGTCTTGGATTTGGAGGTGCTGAGTCTCATCGCAGAAGCTTCACACTGCTGGAGCTGCAAACCGCTCCAGTAAACACTGAAGGTCACAGCCTGATGAGGCCATCAGGACCACATTGCCTGCAAATAGCAGACGATCCCTCCAGGACTCTTGTATCCTGTAACTTGCATCTCTTGTATTAAATCTAATCGGAGTAGACTGTGCAATCTCAAGAATGCAGGAATCCCTTAACACTGTGCATCACCTCATGTCATCATGTCTATAGAAATGAACCAGCAATGCTCGTCTGAGTGTATTTTTCCTCATGTGGGAGGAGGGTGTCCTCAGCCATCAAATAGAGCTATTTCATTTCGGTGTCATGGCTTATCTGACGTGATCCCATTCAAAACCAAATGTAGTCTTTGTGGATAATGTCAATGCCCAATTATACTCTGACCCAAATCCTACATATGTAACCACAATGTGAATAAATGGCATTTAATACTGAGTCATCACAACATGATATACTTAAATTGATATGAGAACAGCTTTGAGTCGTGTTCAAATGTCAGGTGACTTTGCTTCAGTAAAGGTCGTGCAGATGGACCCACGCTGATCGATATTCTGTAGTAATCTGCAGGATTGCTTGGGTCAAGGTGTGTTGCCCGTACAGTAATTCCTCCTTTACTGCGCCTAATCGGTTCCAGATCCGACAGTGATAAGTACATTTCTGCAAAGTAGGATTCCTTTTTGTATTATGTCAGATGAACTGGCCACTCTAAATTGTCCATCGGTATGAATGTGAGTGTGAATGGTTGTTTGTCTGCCCTGCGATTGACTGGCATACCCCGCAACCCTAATGAAGATAAGCGGCATAGAAAATGGATGGATGGATGGATGGATGTCGACTTGCAGGAAAGAAGCGAGCTGCAAGAAGTTATGAAGCGCTGCCGTTTTTTGGTATTTATGTAGTGGTATCTCAATTAACAAGCGTTTTCTTTTTTTTTTGGACGTGACCAGTCTCTAGACTGATAGGGGGGCTTATGTCAGTGTGACCTTGGCCAGTCAAAAAGTACTGTTGGTACATTATACCGATGTCATTTGTCTAGTATGGTAGTCTTGCTTAACTCCCAAATATTCCTTTTGCATTTTGAAGCTCTATTTAGAACATCCAACAGGGCAAAATGTGAATACTTGCAATATTTCAACTGGTCTTAAAAATTACAATAGAAAAACCAGTAGGTGGTTGAATAGGAAGATCTGGGAAAATATCAGAACACTATTATATTATGATTTGTTCTGCAAAGTCCTGCCACCTCTATCTCCTCAAAGGCTCAAAGCAGATTGGTCCATTTTTTTGTGGAACGGCTACATTTTTTGGGAATAAACATTTTCCGTGTTGTCACAATTGTCATTACCAAATTAATATTAAATAGCTGTGGATTTAGTCTCAAACCCTTTAAAAGACACTATGAGAAATAAACAATCTTCCCTCAATACCGTCAACGACTCCACCTCAGATATCCATATTTCTTCTCACAACACTTAACCTGAAGAGTTAATCTTTGCAACAGAATTTATTCCGGTCTTGCCGGGTCCCAAATATGGTCGAGTCAGACTACCGGTGGATGTTGACAATCAATCCAGTTGAAGAATGAGCGTGTCTGAGCTGCTGTGGTGGCCAAGGTTCGGGATGTTTTGTTTTTGTTTCCGTTGCTCCTCAGCAAGCACACGTGAGCAGCCTTCCTAAAGATGCCTGCCAGCATCCCGTATTCCCTGCCTGACCTACAGCATTTGATTATTTTGCAATTTACATGTCGGCATCCACAAACATGTTTTAGAACAAAATACTGTATTGCGGAAGTGAATAAGCGCCAGTGTATGAAATTCCGAAGGGGTTCAAAATTGGATTTGGAATGCACAGACGCACAGCCATGTGGGAAAATAATAGGACATGGCTGTAAACATTCGTGACGATTTTGGGCTGATCTCCTAAATGCTTTCAAGAAATGCAATCGCAAAAGTACAATAGAGATACCGTAAAGGTTTTATGATCAATGATCAAGTCAATGACTTACGGCCACGACTGGTCAGCATGTTGGCGGCACAGTCTGGAAATCTGGAAGACCCGGTTTCGAATCTCCGCTTGGCTTCTCTGTATGGAGTTTGCAGGCTACTCGGGTTTCACCCTACATTCCAAAAACATGCATGTTAGGTTAACGGGCTACTCTAAATTGTCCATAGCTATGAATGTTAGTGTGAATGGTTTTTTGTCCCTGTGATTGGCTGGCAACCGGTCCAGGACGTACCCCGCCTCTCTCCCAAAGTCAGCTGGTGTAGGTTCCAGCACACCCCCGCAACCCTAGTGAGAATACACAGCATAAATAAATGGATAGATGGAAAAAACGCACCAGAGTGAGATTGCAAAGTTCTAACCACAAATTGGTGAGGGACGACTCTCATGACATAAACAAACCTTCGTAATAAGTACAATTTTTTGGTGTGCTTTTGGTCGGAAGAACCGCTCAACATGCGTTTGATCCTGAAACAAGTGCTTTCCCTCGCCGCCGTCTTATTATACCAGTGTGCTGACAAAAATGACTTTTTGCACTCCAAGCAAATCAGAGCACACCAGCAAACACTCGCTAAGATCAAAGAACCAAAAGCCATTTGATGCCTTGATGAAAGCTATGCATTTGTCGCTCCCGTTGGTGCCGATACAGTACAATTCAAATATGTCTCAAACGCCGCCACCACACACGGCTCGGAAACTGTGGGGGTTCGAGGCTAGTGTGACCTCGCATATGTCCAACCTGGCACAAACAGTCGCAGAGAGTCAAAGGTGAACTGTTTGGTGTTTAACAATCAAGGTTATTGTGACCTCACTGAACATGTTTTGGAGTATTATGCCCATTACCATTAATTGGCCACTCTAAATTGTCCATTAGAGTGTGAATGTGAGTGTGAATGCTTGTTTGTCTGCCCTGCGATTGACTGGCGACCAGTCCAGCGTGTACCTCGCCCCCCGCCCAAAGTCAGCTGGGATAGGCTCCAGCATACTCGCGACCCTAATGAGGATGCTCGGTATGGATAATGGATGGATGAGTAACAGTCTTGATGGAAATAATTTAATACACGGAAAGATATGCATACTGACATAATTATGTTTTTCTCTTCTTTTGTATTGTTTTTCTCATACAATAAAATTGTATACAAAAAAGTGGAGACTTGTCCACTTGTCCATCCACCTTCCCGCGCCAGAACTCCATAATCTTGTCTCTTTTAATGCACAGCATAGGACACTAAACCGAATTCATCAGATAGGAATCTACCAAGTGGAGGCTCGGTTGCAGATCATTCATCTTCTCGCAGCAGGCCCTCAAAATCTTGTCTCCTTTAATGCACAGCATTGCACACTTTGCCAAGAGTGGTCGTGTTGCTAGACCACAGCCCCTCTCAATCAGTCAGTGTAACTTTGATTGGGGAAAAAGGCTTCACTCAAATGTCAAATCGGACCAAATGAGGAACTGGTAGTATTTATGTCTTGAATATCAACCACCCATGAACCT
Source organism: Oostethus manadensis (assembly GCA_024372805.1). Lineage (NCBI taxonomy): Eukaryota > Metazoa > Chordata > Actinopteri > Syngnathiformes > Syngnathidae > Oostethus > Oostethus manadensis. The sequence continues at coordinate 1,645,169 of QODF01000036.1, read as the reverse complement.
CATAACGTTCTCCTCAACATTTACCGCCCTGAATGGATGAATGCCACAGGAAGAGAACGTGACCATGACAACAAGGGTGTGTAGCGGGGGTGTCATGTTTTAGTCATTTGGAATCAAGCCATCTCAGGTCTCCACAGTGAATACTCCAGTTGGTATGTTACTTCGTTTTGTCACATAGCACATCAACACTCTCTTGCAAAATTGCGTATCACATCAAAAATGTGTCCATCATTCTTAAATATTTTGGACAGCTGCAACTAAGCATTCAGCTGGGATAATAACATGTAATCCACCTGTATTTCATGTCATCCATTTGATTGGCACCCCGTGCTTTCACGGACGTGCACCGTGAATTTGCATGTGTTTATGTGCTCAAATCAAGTGGAATGAGAACCCCTCATTAGTATGCATGAGCCCCATTAAATATTCACTCATCAACTCTACATTTTATTTGGATGCCTTTTACAGTGGTACAAATCACTGGTAATGAACTGTGCGGACATTTTTTCAGCAGTAATTGGCAAAGCTGTTCCTGTTTGAGCGGGAAGGAGAGAATGTTCAGCATTTTCCTCGAACGGTCAGTTTGCCAGCAGTCTGTCGCATTAGGAAGACATATTGTATGTTCGATATTCACTCATTCATTTTCTGTACCGCTTATCCTCATTAGGGTCGGGGGCATGCTGGAGCCTATCCCAGCTGGCTTTGGGCGAGAGCTGGGGTACACCCTGGACTGGTCGCCAGACCGTTGCAGGGCACATAGAGACAAAAAAAGACATACAATTGTATATTAGATATGCATAGACATATACAAAATATTTCTTCCTCAATAATAATTCTTTTCAAATGTCCAGAAATGACTGCTATCTTGTGTCTATTTTTTATGGAAACGTTCATTTACAAATTATTCAAGTCAGCCGGGATAGGCTCCAGCATACCCACAACCCTGATGAGGATAAGCGGCACAGAAAATGAATGGATGGATGGATGTTCCCGTTAGGTACTGTACTACATAGTCTTGTAGCTCAGTGCATTGTCAGTCCGAAAACTTCACACACACACACACACACTCACGTAGCACAATCAGAGTTACGCAACACTTTGACATGACTCTGGGTAAATGACTGGGGAACACAACGGATGCATTGTCAACTCCCACTTTCACGCAATCTTGGGGTGTGAAGAAACTGCCATATATTCTGGGCGTGTCCCAATAAAAACTATTTCATTTTTGATATGGTTTCGATATTGTAGCCTTGAATATTGGCCGATACCAATATTGATCCAAAATACATACATTTAGTACCTTTTTTGTAGTGTGAAATGTTATAAAAGGTTTGATCGAGGGTTATTAATCCGACAACATTTGTATGCAACATTAAGTATGAGAAGAATGCATGTCGGATATACTGTAGTTTTATTGACAATGTAGTGGCAATTAGGCATAATTTAGCGCGGTTAGAGGTGCTCAATTAAGTGTTTAGACTGGACATTACTGACCACCAACAGGGTGCCAATGACTTTTTAACATCCTTCCTTAGTTTAGCTATGCGAGAGTGTGTTACGCCACCTTAATATTCTTCCACTGGGCCCAAATGCTATTTTTATCTTCTTTTTGTACAGTATGAATGATTTATGGCAGTGTGTAAGATGTGTATGTAAAATGGAACGTGGTAACGACCACCTGTATTAAACTTGACAGACACGTTCAGCAAGATTATTTGAAAAACATGACTGCCATCAACCATAACCATTCATGATAAACATTTTAGGATGCCTACGAGACACATCTGTTGGGTGCACCACTATAATTGGAAAAAAGCCGGGTTTGGAATTCCTACACATATGTGGGATTTGCTGGAAACCTCACCGTCTGGTTTATACAATGTGGACACGCGATGCGTACACTCCGACAGATGACAAATTAACCCGTGTATTTTAGTCTGCATTTCCCTGTCCCATACTGTCGTTGCCTCCTTTTTTCTAGTTTATTGCCTCTTTCCTGCTCTTTGCGCATTCTCCTTCTGCAACTGCAAGAAAATTTAGACACAGCGTTCTGTTCTGTAATTCTTCAACGCGCATCGCATTGCCGTGCACTAAAAGTATTAGTACTTGACAAGGTCTAAAGATGTGCCATAGCAGGGGTGGGCGACCTTTTTCACTCGCGAGCCACATTGGGTTCAAAAATTTGGCTGAGGGGCCATCCATATATGGGTGGTCATCAAACACAACGACTTACAAACCTACGGTGCAACAAAACGAAAACACGTACACAGCAGGTTAACAGATGACATAAATCCGTTAATACTGTTATGTGAGTGACAGCTAAGCGGTAAACATAACACAAACTGTTATTACCAAGTTCCCGCAAGGCATGCTGGGTGGTCCAGCAGCAACAAAAATATGAGCTATAAACGATAAAACGATGGCTACCAAGAGTATGTTGACGCCCCTCCTTGTTTACTTCTTTGATGACCTCCTCAACATACTTTGCAATCAAGCAAAAATGCGACAAACGCAGCCAAATGTTGCGAGAGAGAGTACCACAGGCTGCCCAGCATGCCTTGCGGCAGGACTAAATGGGTCTAATTTTGGCACAGGTATTTTGCGTATGTTTTTTTTCTGTATGCAATGATGCAGTAGGTAGGCTACGTGTTTGTTGACGCATTGTGTTGTTAGCATCACCTTTTTGTACAGATTGCATCTATTTCCTGTACGACTCAAACAAATAGCACGGCAAGTCATGTTGCCAGATACAGCGCTGATGTTAAAGGTTAAAAAAAGGGAATTTTAAAACACCCGGTGGGCAAGATTAAGACTCTCGGCGGGACTGATGTAGCCCGTGGGCCACAGTTTGTCAGCCCCTAAACATAAACAACATAAACATCGCGGACACCGGTCTTCCTGCTTCTCAGGCGTGCCACAAATAAAAAAAGGAAATTACACGCACTGACACGGCAAATTGCGGGACAATGCCGAGGCGAAATGTGTGCAAGGGTAAACACAGCTTTATTCTTTTTTCCGAATAAATCATCACCCTTCGAGAATGCGTGGAGAAAAACTCAACACACAGCTTTGAGTTCACAGTATGGGCTTGTTGCACTGTGCTCTTTCTTCCCTAATCAAAGAGCCTTTCAGAAAACCCCCTAGAGGCCAAGCTACCCAAGCCCCTCTTGTTTGCGATGCAAGCGCGATATAATTGGCTCCGCGTATAATATTACTACAGCGGTTTGGTAGACATTTGGAAGAGAAAAAAGAGCAACTTTGCCTCAGTCTAAACAGAAAATTCCCTCAAATAAAAAAAAAAGGGAAGGTACGTTTGACCTGCATCAGTACCAGGCCGATGACTGCAGGGTATTGTTGCTGCATGAATGAAATAGAGAAATGAGTAGGCATCGTTTTGCGTGGCAGAAACACCAATATAAACATCGACCTGATGTGTGCCGGGGCTGTGCAAGAACAGGGTGCTGCTGATTAACGAAGGATGCGAGCACCGATGCAGCTGCTATCACACGCTTCATTATTAAAGTGCAATGCTATAGTAACAGAGATAAATGACTTTGTTTCCGCCCGCTGAATACAAGAAATAATAACAGTTTTCCATGCCACGGCTTAATTATTTTGGTATTTTTCTCATTTGTTGCCACCTGTGATTATGAATAATGACATTATTCTTGCACTCCAGTTGTTTTTCTCACCTCTCACTGTTTTGTGTTTGGGCAATTTCCAAGAAAAGTAAACGTTCATGGCTGTAGGCTCTGAACTGAGACAAATAAAGGGAAATATTGCTCATTCTTTCAATGATTGTAGCAAATCTGTGTTACCATCCCAACATATTGAAGAAATCTAGCTTTGATGGTATAAGTTATTCTCCCAAACTTATCCTGGTTTGCTTTTGATGTGACGGTAGGACACCTATATTGGAGGAAAAGGGTACTCTTCTTTTCATTTTACAGTTAAAGGCCATTGACTTTGGTGTCAAACAATCTCGAGGCTTTAACTCTTCACTTTAGATCTTTACTTGCCTTCAGCGGTGCACAAAACATAAATTAAAGGTCTGTAATTGCATGTTTCTGGTCAGCCTGCACGTATTTACAAACATACACAGGACAAGAAGCCATCTCTTTTGAATGCCGTTTATCTTCACCCGCGATCATTTTACAAGAAGACTTGTAAAACCAGAGTCGAACTATCCAAAAAACAACAACTTTTGAATGAAATGGGCCCAAAATAGTTTTTCCAATTAACACCCTCTTCACAAGTTTCTTTTCAACACACAAAAACAGACATTTTCTTTACTCAGGTGTTAAAAGAAATTTCATCCGCACCCGTGATGTCACAAAACAACACATTCACTGGCGGTCATGCATGTTTTGGCCAAACTGACGCCAGCTCACTTGTCAATACAAATATGTGTCATTTATTGTGGTTAATTGGTTCCAGACCCAACACAGATAAGTGAATTTCCACTATGTCGGATTCCTACATATTATCATAGTTATAACATGTTTTCAACCTTCTAAATACGTTTTTTTAACATTATTAGAGCCCTCTAGAAATGAACCAACACCTCTATGGTAGGGGTTAGAGGGGAAAATGTGTCCGTGTTTGTGTGGACACAGCCTAAGAATTCATATTATAGACGCGACATAGCAAACATGTCAAAAGATAACTGTACAATACTGTATTACGTTCGTGACAAATAGTGGCAAATAACGACTTGCACTCACAGAACATTAGTGATTGGGCAACACATGCCTTTTAGATATCAATAATGGGTTGTTCAAGACATTGTTCAGAAGAACAGCGTACTTTAGTTAAAAAGTTGAATGGAGAGGGGAAAACTTAAGAAGAAAATGCAAAAAATGTTTGGCTGTTCAGTTAAAATGATCTCCTATGCTTTAAAATGGAGAGCAAAACCAGAAACACGTCGCAGAAAACGGAAGACAACTGTCAAAATGGATCGAAGAATATCCAAAATGGCAAAGGCTGAGCCAATGATCAGCTACAGGATGATCAAAGACAGTCTGGTGTTACCTGTAAGTACTGTGACAGCTAAAAGATGTCTGTGTGAAGCTAATCTATCCTCTGCAAAGTCACTAAGGTAAAAAAAAAAAAAGCATGTGCAGAAGAGGTTACATTTTGCCAAAAAAACACATCAATTTCTCCACCCTGAGTCACCACCTTATCATGGTGGAGGAGTTTGCGTGTCCCAATGATCCTGGACAGCTAAGTTGTCGGGGCTGTTATGCCCTTGGTAGGGTCACCCATGACAAACAGGTCCTAGGGGAGGGACCAGACAAAGAGTGGCTCAAAAGACCCTGATGATGCACAAAAACAATAGACTTCGTTTTCCTTCGCCCGGACGCGAGTCACCGGGGCTCCCCTCTGGACCCAGGCCTGGAATTGGGGAACGATAGCGAGCGTCTGGTGGACGGGCCTGCACCCATGGGGCTCGGTCGGGCACAGCCAGAAAAGGTAACGTGGGTCCCCTTCACATGAGCTCACCACTCGTGGGAGGGGCCAGAGGCATCGGGTGCAAAGAGAGTTGGGTGGCAGCCGGAGGCGGAGGCCTTGGCGGTCCGATCCTCAGCTACAGAAGCATGTTGTTGGTATGAGGAATGTCACCTCTCTGGCGGGGAAGGAGCCTGAGCTGGTGCGTGAGGTGAAGAAATTCCGGCTAGATATAGTCGGACTCACCTCAACGCACAGCAAGGGCTCTGGAACCAGTCCTCTCGAGAGGGGCTGGACTTTATTCCGCTCTGGTGTTGCCAGCAATGGAAGGCAACGGGAAGGGGTGGCAATTCTTGTTGCTCCCCGGCTCCAAGCCTGCACGTTGGAGTTTAACCCAGTAAACGACAGGGTAATTTCCTTACGCCTTCGGGTGGGGGACGGGTCCTGACTGTTGTTTGCGCTTATGCACATGTGGGGGAGCTGTCAACCGCTCACCACCTGGTGGTGAGTTGGTTCCAATGGTGGGGGAGGATGCCGGTCAGACCTGGCAGACCCAAACGCATTGTGAGGGTCTGCTGGGAACGTCTGGCAGAGTCCCCTGTCAGAAGGCGTTTCAACTCCCACCTCCGGGGGAGCTTTGAACATGTTCCGAGGAAGGCAGCGGACATTGAGTCCGTCTGTTTCAGGCTGTTTGTGGCAGTAATCCCAGAACCTATTGTTGGACACCAGTGGTGAGGGATGCCGTCAAGCTGAAGAAAGAGTCCTATCAGGCCGTTTTGGCCCATGGGACTCAGCTGACAGATACTGGCAGGCCAAGCAGTCTGCGGCTCTGGGAGTCACTGAGGCAAAAACCCAGACATGGGAGGAGTTCAGAGATGCCATGGCAAACGACTTCCAGATGGCTTCAAAGAGATTCTGGACCACCATCCGTTGTCTCAGGAGGGGGAAGCACTGCACAGTTAACACCGTGTATGGTGGGGACGGTGTGCTGCTGAACTCGACTCGAGATGTTTGTATACTGGTGGAGGGAATACTTTGAAGACCTCCTTAATCACACCGACACGTCTTCCAACATAGAAGCAGTGACTGGGGACTCTGAGGCGGGTTCTATCTATGGGGCTGAGGTTACCAAACTGGTCAAAAAGCTCCTTGGTGGCAAGGCCCCGGGGGTGGATGAGATCCCCCTGGAGTTCCTTAAGGCCCTGGATGCTGTGGGCGTGTCTTGGTTGACACGAATCTGCAACATCGTGTGGACATTGCGGTCGGTGCCCCTGGACAGACAGACCAGGGTGGTGGTCCCGCTTTTCAAGATGGGAGACCGGAGGGTGTGCTCTAACTATCGTGGGATCACACTCCTCTGCCTTCCCAGTAAGGTCTATTTAGGGGTTCCGGAGAGGAGGATCCGCCGGATAATCGAATCTCCTGGTCGTGGAACTGTGGACCAACTCTATACTCTTGGTAGGCTCCTTGAGGGTGCATGGTTGTTTGCCCAACCAGTCTATATGTGTTTTGTGGACTTGGAGAATGCATTTGACCGTGTTCTTCGGGGAATACTGTTTGGAGTGCTCCAGGAATACAGGGTATCGGACCACCTAATCCAGGGGTTTTGTTCCCTTATGACCGGTGTCAGAGTTTGGTTTACATTGCCGGCAATAAGTCGGACCCGTTTCCAGTGAGTGTTGGACTCCGCCAGGGCTGCCCTTTGTCACCAATTCTATTCATTACTTTCATGGACAGAATTTCTAGGCGCAGCCAGGACCTTGAGGGGTTTCGGTTTGGTAGCCGCAGGATTCAGTCTCTGCTTTTTGCCGATGATGTGGTCCTGTTGGCTTCATCGAGCAGTGACCTTCAACTCTCACTGGATCGGTTTGCAGCTGAGTGTGAAGCCGCTGGCATGAAAGTCCAAGACCATGAAAAGAGTTCTCGCCCAGAAAAGAGTAGAGTGCCATCTCCGGGTCAGGGATAAGGTCCTGCCTCAAGTGGAGAAGTTTAAGTACCTCGCGATCTTGTTCACAAGGGAGGGAAGGATGGAATGAGAGATGGACATGCGGATTGGTGCGGCGCTGCAGTGATGCGGACTCTGCACTGGTCTGTTGTGGTGAAGAGAGAGCTGAGCCGAAAGGCTAAGCTCTCAATTTACCGGTCAATCTACGTTCCTACCCTAACCTATGGTCATGAGCTTTGGGCATTGACCGAAAGGACAAGATCTAGCGGACAAAATGAGTTATCTCCGCAGGGTTGCTGAGTTTTCCCTTTAAGATAGGGTGAGAAGCACTGTCATCCAGGAGAAACCCGGAGTAGAACCGCTGCTCCTCCGCATTGAGAGGAGCAAGATGAGGTCGCTCGGGCATCTGGTTAGGATGGCTCGCGAACGCCTTCCTGGGGAGGTGTTCAGGGCACGTCCAACTGGTAGGAGGCCTCGAGGAAGGCCAAAGACACTTTGGAGAGACTATGTCTCTCGGCTGGCCTGGGAACGCCTCGACATCCGCTGGGAAGAACCGGACGAAGTGGCTGGGGAGAGGGAAGTCTGGGTTTCTCTGTTTCGGTTGCTGCCCCCGCGACCCGACCTCAAATAAGTGGAAGAAAATGGATGGATGGATGGCACATGAACTGTTAATTAAGAGCGCGCATATCATGGATGCTGGTAACTTGTTTTCCATGTAGCAATAAAAATACACTAATAACATAAGTACTTAATCTGGTTAGTCACTTTGGACTGCTATTATTTTGAACACTACTGTATTTATTTACTGTGTTAATTAAGTTTTTTTTTTTTTAAATAATGTTACACATTTCTAATGACACAAGCCAAAAAACTCTATTACTTGTCCGTACACAACGCTTCACACTGGACTGGGTTTTCTAAAAAATCTTCATTGAAGGTAATAATCGTAATGAATAATATGCGAATCCATTTTATGCAAACACGTCTGTACACTCTTGAAATGTGCATACATATTGGGTCACCGTGCAGTTCAGGTGAACCAATCAAATTAATCTGGTGACGGATTAATTAGTCCTAATTGGACGGTGATGAAGACTATTTGGGACCGGTGCCCCCATTGGGATAGCCTTGCCACCCCGACTCCCAAGTGAAGACCACCCATGTTTATCCGCTCTAATCTAATTAACACTTTAACAGCAACACCTGGGCTCTTCTCTGAAGGTTTAGAGCTGCTGCTGTGCACATGCGCACGCCGGCCAGCGCGCACGCCGGCGCATGCCTCCCAGATGGGCCTTTGATGGCTCTGATGGTGGCAGGCGTGGGATGATGATTGCACTTAGCTCAAACACTCACACTCAGAGACTCACATAAGCGCACTCAACCAAATGTGTGCGCCGACTGTGTGTTTGGCGCTTAGTGTGGAGGTATGTGGTAATGGAGAACTATTTTAGTCCCCAATATACATAACTGCACACTAAATGAAGTGATTAGCCTGTGCTCTGATGGTGCACCTGATTAGATTAGTCACACGTGTGCTTCCTGCAACCTTAAACTCAACCTTGACCCCAATTAGCCCCACACTCATCAGAAAGAGCTGAGGGAAAACAGCGCTGCACCCTCTTATCATCCTACCGCTAATCGGCCTGACTGAGTGGGATGCACTGGGATAAATGCTGCAAAGTCAAAACACTTGAATAGTTTCATTCAAGCGCCGACGTGAAAGAAATCTCACCTACGCAATGTTTCAAGAGACGGTCTATTCGCATCCAATGGAAGAAGTGCTGCCTTTTTCTGTGACAAGGCTTAGTTTGGAGCTATTGATTACAATACAATGTGTGTTACTGGATTGGTCTAGAGATTCACTACATCTGAGAGGTCTTTCTACTGGTTTTTGCCAGAGATGGCAGAGAGTCAGTGTTGTGCAGGTCTAAAGACGTGCAGGTCCAAAGCAAGATTTACGTCAAGACAAGACAGGTTGAAGTCAAGTCTTAAGTCACAGGTTTATGTTTACAGTTCATAAACACTGTTTACCAAATAAAATGCCATTTTAATAATGTAAAACTCTACTAAATTTGACAAACACAATGAATTTTTGAAAGATTTAGTCACGGAAAGTGTGCTGACGTAGTTTCGGGATTTAGTCAGTGCACAGAAATGTCAGCCACACATTTGTTTGTTCTTGAACCGGATTGGACGTCAACCGATGCATCTAGCGGGGCACGTTCTGTGGGAAAATGTGTTGTCTTGCTGGAAACGATCACGTTAGTTAAATACTTTGGACGGGGACGCATTTTACCCAGCACACTCACTGAAAATCTCAAGTATTTTCAAGTCATCAGACCAAAGTCTGAGTCGAGTCCAAAGTCATCACACCTCTGGTTTTAGCTACTTGTTTTGGTTGTGCTCAACGCAAGAAAATCCCGTTTAACACAAGTACTTGTATGGCAATGACAATACCATCTCAATCAATGCCATTGTGGAAGGTTCTGGATAGTTGCTTATAACGTTAATCCACAATGACGGAACACTGAACTTGTCCTCGCTCAGAACACGCAAGGCATGTGGCGCATTATCATGCCTGAAAGTGAAATAAAAGTAAAAATATCCTGCTGTCATCATTTTGGTTGAATCTTGTTTCTTATTTCAATATCCTGATTGGCATGTGCCCAACTCTGACCCTATGGTGACGTCAGAGTAAAACACATCCATCCATCCATTTTCTATACCGCTTCTCCTCATTAGGGCCACGGGTATGCTGGAGCCTATCCCAGCTGACATTGGGCGGGAGGCGGGGTACGCCCTGGACTGGTCACCAGTCAATCACAGGGCAGAAAAATAAACATTCACACTCTAATGGACAATTTAGAGTGGCCAATTACCCTAACATGCATGTTTTTGAAGAGTGGGAGGAAACTGGAGTACCTGGAGAAAACCTACGCACAGCACAAACTCCACACAGAGGTGCAACCCTGATCTCTTGACTGTGAGGCCAACATGCTACCCACTCATCCACCGTGTGGCCCTCGAGTAAAATACATTGATTGTATAAATATTTTGACAAATAAAATTAATCACAATATTTCCAAAGTTTAAATTAGTTTGGGTTTGATGTATGCAGACTCTGCACCGGTCTGTCGTGGTGAAGAGAGAGCTGAGCCAAAAGGCAAAGCTCTCGATTTAACGGTCGATCTACGTTCCTACCCTCACCTATGGTCATGAGCTTTGGGTAGTGACCGAAAGGACAAGATCGCGGGTACAAGCGGCCGGAATGGGTTTTCTCCGAAGGGTGGCTGGGCTCTCCCTTAGAGATAGGGTGAGAAGCACTGTCATCCGGGAGAGACTCGGAGTAGAACCGCTGCTCGTCCGCATTGAGAGGAGCCAGATGAGGTGGCTCGGGCATCTGGTTAGGATGCCTCCCGAACGCCTTCCTGGGGTTGTTTTTTAGGGCACGTCCAACCGGTAGGAGGCCTCGGGGAAGACCCAGGACACGTTGGAGAGACTATGTCTCTCAGCTGGCCTGGGAACGCCTCGGCATCCGCTGGGAAGAGCTGGACGAAGTGGCCGGGGAAGAGGCACCTCTGGGCTTCCCTGCTTAGGTTGCTGCCCCCGCGACCCGACCTCGGATAAGCGGAAAAAAATGGATGGATGGATGGATGGATGGATGGGTTTGATGTAGTTATTGACTGAAATATGTATTTTTTACAGTGCCTATTGATTTTTGTATTGCTTTTGAAGGTTTGCAGCATTGGTTGGGTATCTATGCAGCATTTAATGCAGGTTCATTCTGACTTAAGTTATTCCACACCTTTAATTGTATGTTGTTTTGATTGGCTGTGTATTATCATGTGGGACGGCTTCACTTGCATGCAATTGGTCAGTGGATTTCCTGATTTGATCAGCTAGTCGCTGTCGCGGTCAAAATCGAAGTGCCACGTCAAAACAAAAACTGTTGAAGTCGTTACTTGACAATAGTTCCAGGTCCCTGTAGGATGGTACAGTCTGGCAGTTCTGTTTCCCGCAGCCGCAGAGTTGTTGAGAATCTCAGTGTGAAGTTAGCATGTCACTTCAACCTAAATGTAAAAAAAAAAAAACTTTTGATGAAGGAAAATAATTTGTCGTGGCTTCTTCACAACTGTCAGATGACAAGGAACGCTTCACCTGTAAGTGAGACAATCCAAACCCTGCGAAACACTGACAGACGACAGCAGGTCAAATTCCGACGTCACTTTCAGAAGACTGTCAAGATGGTAGAAGCAAAGTGAGGGCGTTGTTCTCCACTTGCATGGATTCTGAATGAAAGACAGCTCAAAGGTGGATCTTTGTCAGTCGTGTGACTTGCTGACAGGTGATTTGCAATGAATGAAACTTGCCACACTTATTGTACCTCTGCTGTCTGTCAATGCCGCCTTGCTGGTGCAGTGGTATGAATTCAAGCCACTTGAAGATGTTGCAACAAGGATTTACACAAAACAACACCTAAATAATTTAAAGAAAACACAATATACCCAAAGTCACCGGTGTTTAAGCTGCGCCTACTAAATTTTGAGAGAAAAAAAGATTTGTACGTACGTATAAAAGATGCACCGGACTATAAGCCACACATGTCTACGTCATGAAATAGTGCACACTGGTTTGTGAGGGCCAGATAGCTCTTTATTTGATAGGATCAATATAATAATAATGAAATAAAAATAAAACAGTCTGACACACGGTCTGATCTTAAAAAGAACGATAAAATCATCACACAGCAACTTAACACTCAAAGGTAGCTAAGAAATATACAAGACAAATACCAATACGAGTTTAGAAAAACTGTCGTTTAAATCAGTGAGGAAATGGTAGCTTCGGTTCGGCAGGGATTCCAAATAAAAAAACACCTTTTTTAAAGGCTTCCCGTCATTCGTTGCTTCCCAGCAAAGCAGTTCATTCAGCTGCCACAATTTATTCAGCTGCTTGTGTCCACTGGAGGAAGACTCCCTCCCTCTTGCAGCTGGAATAAACAGCTTTGCTGACAAGCAATGCATGATGGGAAGCTGTTCAAATAATTGGGTTTTTTTGTATTTATTTGAAACTCCTTTCAAAGCAAACCTACGTTTATCCCACCTATTTGTGAGCGGCACATAATTTGAATGATTAGTGGCAGTTAAGTATAGGAGAAGTCATAAGAAGAGAACATGGCATCTTAAACAGTTAGTGATACATAAACTAATAATAAAACATATTGGCGGGCATGAATGTAAACAACAAACAAGTGAAACTTTGGATGTGAAATTTTGCTCAGCATTTAAAGGCAGCTTGACTCCCATTCAGCTGTTATGATGCTGGACAAGAGAAAAAAAAAAAAAAACCTTGTATGTGTATATGTAGCTTTTCTCCCACACTCTTTTGAGACGTACTGGCCTGAAGTACCAGGCGGATCCACACGTATACGATACATCTGAAAAAATTAGGCTGTAAAGGAAGAAGAAAGCAGAATACAGAAACCACTTGGAAGTTCTGTGAGCATCAGCCTGGGCGAGGCGGGGGAATTGAGGCTTCTCTTCCACTTGAATACATGTTGAATTGCACAGCGCAATCTCTAGTTCTGCTGTTTGTACTGTTGGGTTTCTTTCGTGTCGCTGGGCATCAGGTCGTGACTAGTAGCTAGACATCTGTCAAGGCCATGCCATGGAAGAAGCTGGACACGTACTACAATTCAGCCGCAAAGTCGTGGTAAAATAATACAGGTTCTCATTCCGATTCCTTGTTTTGGTTCTCAATTCTGATGCTTTTGACAGGCTAATGAAAAAATGTTTCCACATATGCTGTTGGTCATGTGTTAGTGTGTGATGCTGCAGCCACCTGAACAAACAAAACAACTTAGTCACTTAGTATACTTTGTTTGATGCCTCAATATTGGTGGAAGTTTTTTTTTTTGGTATTTTCTCATAAATAATCAGAATGTACCCAACGAAGCTCTTACTTTGAAGGCCGCAGTTGTGTTGTGTGGGTTGAGAAGGCATGAAGAAATGTATATTCTAGAACCGTGGTTCCCGTCCTTTAATTGCACTGAACTTCCACATGAGCCCCTGGGTTACGTTGGCATGAGACTGTCGTCATTTATTGTTTGACCTCCCCCTGATTCTGACTGCTTTGGGGAAGTCCGACGTAGAGCATCAAAGATGAGGTGTTTTCCACACACAATCTGGAGGTGTTTGCGACGTGAACTAAGCCTCAAAACTGGGAGTGAAAATAAACAATGTGAACAATCGCAACGTTAGTCTCAGTTCCCGATGCTAGGGACTCGATGCCCAACCGATGGAGCCTATCCCAGCTGAGTTTGCATGACACACCCTGGTCTGGTCATCAGCCAATCGCAGGGCACCGATTGATAACCACCATTTACACCAATTGACAATTTTTTTATCTCAAATTAATTTATAAAGCCATGCAATCAGAGATGCCCAAACAGAGTTTCGAACCTTTGTTGGTGAGGCCGCCTTGCTGACCAGTCGGTCACCGTCCAGCCCCAGAAGTACCAGTGGTAGAAAATTAGATTAAACACAGTTCAATGCTTCAACTGGACTGAACGGAACGGGGATTTCTTTAGATTAGACATATTCAGGCTTTCATCGAATATATTAAGTGATGTGATTATAAAGTCGTCTGCTATTCTACCTTGTAATAGCAAAAAAAAATGTATTTGTGAGATTTGAATCTGAGTTATGCACCCACCTCTCATTTTAGGTGAAGTACAGAGAAAAGTATAAGGCTTGCTTGGCACAGCCAGCAGAAATCGGAAGGCCTTTCTTAGTGTTTCTCACCTTCCTACCCAAGGACGTCATCGTCTTCATAGACTATGAAAAATACAATTTTGATTGGGTTTTCGACGGTAAACTGCCCGGACCTGTTCTGCCGCGGATTTCTTCCTGTTAATAGAGTTAATTTCCCTACACCTCTACCAAACGCCTTTTCAAAACAATCTGACTGAGAATGTCACCGCAGTACCGTAAAACTAATTTTAGTTTCTTATTTCCAGACAAGTGCACTGGTCCTCCTAAGTGTGAGATTCACCAGGTCGGCCGTGGGTGACTGTGGTCACCAACCAACCCAATACAGTAAAAGCCATTTTTATACTATTTGACTGGAACCTGATTTTAGTTAAATGCGTGTTTTTGAGGAATGGCAAACAAATTGTTCAATAATGACTTTGATGTAAAATTTGATTGAGTAATTCCATTGACTCTTGATTCTCCCGGCAATTAGGGACAGAGGGCATCCCTCTTGATCTCTAAAGTACAGATGAGTCCGTTTTTCAGGGACGGTTGGAGACCTCTTAGGCTTTGTCTGTCTTTCTTTTCTCTGTTTTTGCTTTTTAAAAACGTGTTTTAGTACTAGGCAACAGTGCAACGCTCTGACTACTACGAAGCACTGTCAACCAGTCTGTGCACTAAAGCAAGACCAGACCAGTTTTTGCAGACGTGGGGGGATTGGTTGGTAAATATGGATGTTTGCTTTTTGCTCAGTCTGAATATTTGAAGGAAAACTGCACTTTTTGGGGGAATTTTTGCCCATCGTCCACAATCATCATGTGAGACAGTAACACACCTCTTTCTCTTTTTTGTGTGTTCTAAAGATATAAAAACAGATAAAAAGAGACAGCTCGGTACTGCATGTAACAGGACGCACCCATGTCGCCTACAAATACCTCTATCAGGTCAGATCAGAAGTTGCTATATTTATTGTCTTCTGAAAACTATTTACAGAACAGGCTCAGATTTGAGATTCAAATTGTGTCTGTGTGTAAGTGATCTGGAAGACTTTGTTGTTGTTATTATTATTATTTTTTAATCTGTGTGAGGTTGGTCATTCTTGCAAACTTCCATTGATGACAAACAGGGAAATAATCTGTTAGCCTTGTTCACCGTATTTTTCTCAAAAGCACCACCTTCAGTACTACTAGCAAAGTTTTCCGACGGACATTATACGGTATCACCCGCCAAAGTAAAACCAAGCATTTGGGGGCCGTTTACAGTTCTCTCTTGTCAAATTCCGCCCCGATTCCTTTACATATCGTATAAATTGCAATGCATTTGTTCAATTCCTGTATTCCAAATGGAGTGAAGTGTATTAAAATAGGGATGCACAGCGGTCTGAGACCAGTTATGTGGTTTGATCGGCATAACAATGTTAATAATGATAATAATATTAATAATAACAATGGGGGCCACACGCTGGCTGAGTTGTAGCATGCTGGCCTCACAGTCAGGAGGTTGAGGGTTCGAATCTCCATTGGGCACCTCTGTGTGGAGTTTGCATGGGTTTTTTTCCAGGTACGTCGGTTTCCTCCCACTTCCAAAAACACGCATTGGTGGCTCTAATTAGAGTGTGAATGTCAGTGAAAATGGTTGTTGTTGCTTGCCCTGCGATTGACTGGTGACCAGTCAACCCCGCCTCCCGGCCAAAGTCAACTGGGATAGGCTCCAGCATACCTGAGAACCTAATGAGGATTAACGGTATAGAAAATGCGTGGATGGGTAATAACAATGTTGCTGTAGCTTGGTTAATCAGCCTATCACATTACAGTATATGCTTTTTGGTGTTTCCCGTTAGGTGTATTCTCAGCTGTGTCCTTCCAGCTGTTTTCATAACTTCAGGAACCGCGTTATGGCTATATTTGGAAAATAAAAATCTCAACATAGATAGTGAAATGATATTTAATTTGTATCTGTGGAATTGCTGTAACTTGTTCCCCTGAAACGGCGCTCATGTGGCAAACTCTGGACTGTTGTGGAATATTAATGTAAAACTAATTATCATACATTTCATAATTGATTGCCTTTGGTTTAAGGCGGCCCCGTACATAATTGTCTAAGTAAATCGTGTTGAATTCATTGTCATTATTTTTAGTTAATATGTAGGCACACAATGCATGCAGTGCATTCATATGAGAATGGACCAAAAAATATTGCTTTTATCATTTTGCCTTCTTTTACTGTTTAAATGGGCTAAATGCAAAGCGGGATCCCGATCAAGTTTGAGGTGTAATGATCAGATTCCAACCAATGCGCACACACACACACACACACAAACTCATGGTCATTCCTGCTGCGTGCTTCCGACCTGCCCTCCCGGTGCAGTACTTGAGAGGGCACCCTCACCTGTGATCACAGCTTGACTTGGTTTTGTCTTATCTCAGCCCATCTGTGATGTGCATCTTGATTGGCTTTGCTTCATGACTGCTGTAGCACAGCCTGTCCCTGTAGTGGCATCCGCTGAAGATACTTGCCAAGTGGTGAGCTGTATTCATAATATGAGAAGTGAAATGCGTGACAGACATTTGTTATACTTGGTACATCTGAGGCGTCAGTGAAGGGAATTGTCACCGTGCAGCTTTGCATCAGAAGCAAGCCGATGCTGTCTCATGTTTGGTGTCTTTTGTGGAACAGGGATAGAAATAGAATCGATGCATGCGACAATAGCTGAAGATTTGACGGCAACAGTTGTGTTGTGATACCACAACAAGGTCACATAATGACCCTGTCATCTCTAAGGTGTGTTGTTCATTCGGAAGAGGCAGAGCAGAAAGATGGAGCAGCTGAAGGCATAAACAGGAGTTTCACTGTTTCTTTTAGTCGGGATACCGTCCAAAGTTGCTTCTCATATCACTGACATGGATTTTTTTTTCTTGCCAGCCTTTTCATGTCTGTCGTCGTTTGTCCGTGTTGAAAGGAAACTGGAAGAGGAGCCAACGGTTTGATATGCAGAGGAGACAAAGCACTCCCTGCCAATAGGATCACGATACCACCCCGATACGGAAAGTGGCTGCCCCATCGCCTTTCTGTCTTATTTTCCTTGTCCCTTTCTTGGACCTTCTGCCTCATCCTCCCCGCTTTGTGCAAGGATCACAGCCCTTACTCGAGGGGTTTTGATGAAACCCCTTCAAGGCACAGTGTGGCAGTCAGAAATGTCATTCTCAGAGCAGAACCCTTTGGAACAAGACCTGCCACATCGTGTGGCTTCGTTACCTTCGTTACCTAAATCACTGGAAAATCATTTTAGTGGAGGAGCTGTTTAAAATTCACACTCTGACTGCCATCCTCCAGATTGTGGGAGTGCGTTATGTGCTCGAGCACGAAACACTTATTGGTCCCAGGATGGTTGCCCATGCATAACCGCATGCCCGGGATGGAAGGTAGTGTGTCAATGATAGCTGATAATTGATCCTACCACTAGTAATCAATTACATTTTGGAATAATAGAGAATGATTCGGATGATACAAGACTCAAGATCCGGAGCCCACCGCGGGTTCGTCCCCATCTTTACAAAGCATTTTCACCAGCAAAAAAAAGGCTTACTCACTAATAAAACGGGCCATGGGTCCGTTCAGTTGATTTCCTTGCTGCCAGCGTGGGTTCACTCCGCACTCAGGTGAAGGTGTGAGTGCAAATGGGTTTCTATACTGTATGGGCCCTGTGACTGACCAGTTAGTTACCAGTTAGTTACACTCCACCTTATCTGCAACCCCGAACAAGTTAAGCAGGTACCCATAAGCTACCCTGTGAACTGGTACAAGAAGAAACCATCTTCCATCTGGTCAAGATGACTCTTAAAGGCCTCCCTGGGGAGGTGTTCAGGGCATGTTCAATCAGTGGGAGGCCTCGGGAAAGACCCAGGACACGTTGGAGTGACCATGTCTCTCTACCGACCTGGGAACACCTCAAGATCCCCTTGGGAGAAGCTGGACAAAGAGAGTGAAGTGTGGGATTCTCTGTTTAGGCTGCGGCTCCAGTGACCCAACCCTGGGTAAGCGGAAGAAGATGAAAGTTTTGTTTTGACAAACAGTGGCATTATTTTAAATTAATTCAGAAAACACAGCATCTCTTGCTTAAGTAGATCAAATCTTTTATGTAGAAACATCCATCCATCTTCTATGCTGGAGCCCATCACAGCTGACTTCAGGCGAGAGGCGGGGTACATCCTGGACTCGTCGCCAGTCAATCTCAGGGCACATATAGACAAACAAGCCTTCACACTCACATTCACACTCTAATGGACAATTTAGAGTTGACCAAATAAGCTAACATGCATGGATTTGCAATGTGGGAGGAAACCGGAGAACCCAGGCACGCACAGGGAGAACATGCAAACTCCACCGAGACACGAACCCAGACCTTCCAGATCTCCTCCAATTTGCCCATAGGTATGAATGTGAGTGTGAATGATTGTATGTCTACCCTGCCATTGACTGGCGACCAGTCCAGGGTGTACCCCGCACCTCCTCCAAAGTCAGCAGGGATAGGCCCCAGCATACCCGTGACCCTAATGAGGATAAGCGGTACAGGAAATGAATGGTTGGATGTCTTATTGTCATACGGCTCGTGCATAGGCACATTTAGAATTGGTATTCATATGCCATATTCCAATCAAGTGTATGGAAAAAACCCAAAAGGAGCGGGAAAATGAGGGGGTGACTGAGACAAGTATCTCAATCAACACTTTAGATTTGTGACACTTGGAGGCAATAACCTCACTTGTGCTTACTCCAGCTCCAGCTCTGAGTGGAAGGGAACGTTTTTGTGCCAGGTATTGGCAGACGTGTTATAATTGAGTTGAGACTCTAGAAAGTCTCATTAAGACATTGTAAGGCTTCAGAAGAGATCACGCGCAATGTGTTTAGACACCGCTGAGACTGCAAGCATCCCAGAGCCCAGATCTTCTCCAGATGGAGGGCAAAAGTGTGAGTGCGTGTGTGTGTGGTTTTTTTTGCAAGTGTGTAATTGTGCATTGGATTCACAGGTGTAGAGAGCGCCATCTGCTTCCATAGTGTTTGGTCAATCAAAACCTTCCGAGGTCCGCTGCGGCCACCAACTACGTGTGACAAACTACTGATAGGAACACCTGTTTATTGTCTCACACTCTCTTTGAGCTTCCCCGGAGAAACTGCTTTAATGGAAAGAATTTGGGAGACGCCACGAGCCTTAGGGCTCGGATTGTGCGTGCACATAACATTCCCTACCCGGTTAAAACTGTTCAAATTGTAGTTTTGATCCTGTTTTAGTCCATTCAGACTCAATTATCTCTATGACAGCATGCAGCCCGAGTCCATGCATGACCCCTTTGTGTAAATCTGGTTTTGACAATGAAAATGTCTCTCTTGATGTTGTTTGGGACCTCCACGTGGCATTTAAGTAAATAGTGCCTGATTGCATTTGGGGTTTCTTGTGGAGGTAATCACCAACATCGGCGTCAAGGTGTCTGACGGCCGATTCCTAATCTTCCGTGAAATTGAGTAGGGTGCTGTCAATGTTGAGGACCGGTCCGACTGAAACACTGTCATTTTGAGCAGAAAATCTGTGAGGTGACGGAGGTCACAGCGGCTGGCCATTCAACAGGGTCATCAGCGTGATGAGGCTTTTTGCCAAAGTTCATGCCAATTTAGCATTGCTTGACCGCGTTTCTAGTGCAAGAACTCTGGGAACCGAGCCGAGTCGGGCTGATTGTTGGACCATAAATGTTCTCGGGAAGGCATCCTGGTTTTACAGGCCTCGTGACAAGTTCAGCGCGATAAGTTTTAGTGGAAAAACAAAACAAGCAACTGATTCTTCTGATTACTTTCAACATACCATAAAAATCATAAAACCTGCTGTGCAGCGGTCACATGTTGCAACAATCGTGTGCTCGACACAATGTGACAATTTCCTGAGATGTGAACGCCGCAATGTGACACCGTGGCACGCGTTTTGACACATTTTTTTCTTATGCTATAAAAAAGACAAATGTGACATCTTTACATTAACACCTAGCAGCTTAAAACTCTGCCTGTTGTGCAAGTGCGAATATTCAAATTAATGAAGCAGAAACCAAAGAAGCATGAATTATTATAAGGTCTATTATCCAAAATTGACTTTTTAATGATGTTAGAACCGTCCCCACAGTCTATTTATGGCCAGCAAATGCAAGGATAATTTATCACCCCCTTCACTTGTTTGCTCTACTTTTGAGAGAAAAAGTGTTTTCGTGAAGTCATGAACAAAAAAACCTCCTTCCCCATGGACTAGACCCCGCCCATCTGACCCAGTTGAGCCCATCTTGTGTATACACCCACCACGGCCACGACACAGAAGGCAGCATTGTAAAACAAAAAAGTAGGCTTCGCTACATATCTTGAAATAAAGCTACAGCTGTGGGAGCAATAAGTTTCATCATTACAATACATATTTGTATATAAAAAGTAGGTAAATAGTTTTTCTCTGCACGTTATTTTTGGGCAAAATCTGGTCGATCTGTCATTGCCTTGATTTAAACCAAAAATAGACGTTGAAAATTGGACTCAGTCTAGTTCGACTGATTTGGTCCAAAAATAGCCCAAAAATAGCCAACCAAATTTAAAGAGGAAAAAACAACCAAATCTAAGCATTGTTTCTGCGTATGGAAATTATTAGCATCAAAGCTAAACAGGGTGTTTCAGGAAGGGGTTACTAAAAGACGTTAGGACGTTTAAATGCCAGCATCAAGGCTAGATTTTGGGCAACACATTTCAAAGACATTGCAATTCTATGACCCCTGAGAATCGTTTAAAACAGTGATCTAAAACTTGTGGCTGATATATTTTGTGGCCCCCACATTAATATGACAGTTTAATGTCAGTGCGGCCCACGAGTTTTATATGAATTGTACTTTTTACAGTGTTGTGTGCGAAGCTGACGAACCTACCAATCACTGTGGGGGTATATGGCTCTCAGGGGTGTGACATCGACCGGGCTTGATGCAAGCAGAGAAAGATTTTCCAATTAGTGAAAAATTGATCATTATTACTAGTTTTGCCCTCAACTTCTTTAAACCAGTGTCCTTGTTTATTTTATTTTGTGTTTAAAAAAAAAAAGACAGTTGAGAAGTTTGGGCGAGCTTCAGCCAGACTGCCGGCCTCAAGGAAAGTTGAGTTTGAGACTTTAAAAAAATTTGATATGGGACCTTTATTTGTTGTGCAGAATAATTTGACTGATATTTATTAACTAA
Source organism: Oostethus manadensis (assembly GCA_024372805.1). Taxonomy (NCBI): domain Eukaryota; kingdom Metazoa; phylum Chordata; class Actinopteri; order Syngnathiformes; family Syngnathidae; genus Oostethus; species Oostethus manadensis. The sequence goes on along the minus strand of QODF01000036.1, from coordinate 1,623,774 downwards.
TACACTAGAAGCATGGTTAGCGCCATTATTTTGTTGTTTAGTATGGGCAAAAAAGCCATTAATCTCTACTTGTAACACAATAAAAACATGTTTTGTGTTAAAAATTTTCATGAGAATTTACCGCTGGCGACAATGTAGACATAAAATACAGTAGGGCAAGTTTACAAAGGGCATATTTCGGACATTGTGATGAATTCATTTGAAAACTGTGATTAAGCTGATAAAAAAGTTACAAAAAATAATAATTTGACAGCGCTAGTAAAATGTTAAACCAGTGAAACACTTCAGCTTCTATCAGAAGCTTCCTGTTATTTTCTCACTTCATAATGGCAATATAAAGGCAATATAAATGGAATTTAGTGGATTTTGTCCACTCTCGTCATGTTCCTGCACATTATAGAGCATAATTTTGAAGTTCATGCTGAAGCTCAAGAGCAAATCCAATTTAAGGGAAAACGTCTGGGGAACTGCAGAATGATAAGACCTCATTTTGGATGTAGGAAAATACCCGTCTTTTTGTTATGCCGTCTGTGTTTGATAGCAATAACAAAGTACACCATGGGTTTTCACCCTATGCAGAGGAGCACTGCATCGCAATAAACCTACATAAATTGAAATTGAAATCTACTCCGAGGCTCAGTAAGTGCAATAATTGAATTTGATTTAATAAAACCTGGTGATGCATGTTGAATTGTGCTTTATTCTGTAACCCCTCCCATGCAATATTCCCCGTGTGTGTTTAGGAGGGGGAGAAACCAAACATTACTGCTGATACATAATATGACAATCGTTAAATAAACACGTTTAAGGGTAAATGATTTGTGAGGGTTATTATCAGCGCTAGTTCGGATTAATCTGGTCTTTGCAGAGTAATGGAGACGGATGTTTTACTGGCTTCTCGGATTACCTGCCTCAGCACTTTCTGTGAGAGGATGATGTTTCTTTGCTGTGTTAGAGTCGGGACATTCTGCGGATGTAATGGATTCCAGCATGTATTGGGTGGCGATATATCACATTTATATTGCCATGTTTACAGTGAGTGTTTCTATAACTAGTGGTGTGGGCCTATAATTCAGGCTTGTACTGCATATTAGAAAACCAATATGAGCCTGTGTCATTTGGGAAATGTAGGCTCCCCAGACTGAAGAGGAGGCCGGGTGTTGGGCATTGATTGGTGAAAAGTTTTGTACGATGCCGGGTTGTCAGGAGCAATGCCTCATCGTGGCAGTTAGCATCTGACACATCAGGGAGGCCAGCTTCTGAAAATCAATTATAAAGCCTGTAAAACCTTTACGATGGCTATTCTCGACTAAGGCTGCATCCAACACCTACCGTATTTTTGTAGTTGATTAATCTGAAGGTTGTTTGTTTTGATTATTGAGTATCGGTTAGGCCCAAATCAACACGAGCCAAACACAAAGAGTTAGGGATTGGGTCTGCAACATATCTGCAAAAACTGACTAAAATAATTTAAAATATTCACATTTTGGAGGCTTAAATCACAGGATATTTACATGTTTTTTTTATCAAAGAAGAGATATTAGATACTAGATATTAGTCGAATACCTTAATTTCCGGTGAATAAGACTCACCTGACTGTAAGGCACACATGTCCACTTCATAAAATGGCATATTATCTGTATCATGAGCTTCTCGTTAACTATGAGAAAACTCCAGCTTATCAGAAACCAGCTTATCAAACCATCGAAATTCGCAAGAGTTCGTCACTCAATATAACAGTCTGACTCGTGGTGTCATCTTACAAAGAACGCTAAAATCAATACACAGCAAATAAACACTCAAAAGGTAGGAAATATGAAATATGAAATATACAAGTGCCAATGTGAGCTTAGAATAAAAACAAATATTTTATCAACTTTCCACCATGCATTGCTTCCCAGCAAAGCATTGGCCGTGGCTGCCACGGTCACATGCAGCTAAATTTTTCATTGCAGTGCCCCGTCAGCCATGACAAAATGAACTGCTTTGCTGGAAAAGCGATGCATGGTGGAAAGCAGTTTATTCTAAACTTGTTACTTGTTTTGTATATTTCTTACTTACCTTTTGAGCATTGAATTGCTGTTTTATGATTTTATTGTTCTTTCTTTATAAGTCAGCGATATTGACCAATGACCTTCTGCGATTTCCGATGGATTAACAAGCTTTTTCATTATAAACAGTTCTTATTTACGGACTGGAGTAAGCGATCGAAACTGTAGGGTATGAAAAACTAGCTAACTCTGGTGTGTCAATCAGAACTGTTTGGAATGTTTGAATAATGGAGTTATGGTTGACAAGCTCGCTGTGAGTTCCCTGTGTGTGGCGCAGTACTGTAACGATAGGTAGAATTTCTTAAGTAAAGAAAATGTCATGAGATCAGAACATGGCACTGGAAATTATGGTAGTTTGATGAATTTTTGCAGCTCGACTCTCATTCAAAGGTAAGGAAAGAGCTTTGCGTCATCATCTGCCCCCCCCCTAAATATAGTCTCAAGGATGTTAGAGTTCTGCAGAATGATATCAAGACATTATTGGAAGACAGTGCTGCCTTGCGTGTTGCCCTCAAGGAGGTTAAAAAAATATGGAGGAAAACGGAGCATTATGCAAGGATGTTAGAATTCTGCAGAATCATATCAAGACATTATTGGAAGACAGTGCTGCCTTGCGTGTTGCCCTCAAGGAGGTTAAAAAAATATGGAGGAAAACGGAGCATTATGCAAGGATGTTAGAATTCTGCAGAATCATATCAAGACATTATTGGAAGACAGTGCTGCCTTGCGTGTTGCCCTCAAGGAGGTTAAAAAAATATGGAGGAAAACGGAGCATTATGCAAGGATGTTAGAATTCTGCAGAATCATATCAAGACATTATTGGAAGACAGTGCTGCCTTGCGTGTTGCCCTCAAGGAGGTTAAAAAAATATGGAGGAAAACGGAGCATTATGCAAGGATGTTAGAATTCTGCAGAATCATATCAAGACATTATTGGAAGACAGTGCTGCCTTGCGTGTTGCCCTCAAGGAGGTTAAAAACCACCAGGAAGTAAACAATGCATTATGCAATGACAGCAGTGCTCTACAGGATGATATCAGGACACTATGTACTATGATACATGCATGTTTGTGTACGTGTGTAATATATAGATGTATCTATGAATGTATACATATAAATGTATGCACGTATATACACAGTATGTATGAGTATGTAGTAGCAAATCATGTGAGAAGGGGGTAGGATGAAATAAGCTCTGCTTCTTCCTACTCCTTTTCGGACATGTGGAACTGAGGAATGTGACATGAATCATTCTTTGCACAATGTATGCATGTTTGAAACAAAATTCAACCAAACCAAAACCATTCACACCGAACAACAACAACCCACAAGGGACACACCAACTAAACACATACTTAGGGAACTGCAATCAAAAATGTTGAACTGAAGAAGTCCAGTTCTCTTGAGTCAGCTGCATTATTGGTTGTTGAAACTTGCAACCTGAGTGCAATGTTGAGGTATCTATTATTCTAACCCAGATACTCCGTGTTTGTTTTCCCAGACGCTGCCAACCACAACATACGAACTAGAGATTGTAGCCAAGGACATGGCGGGAAGTGAAGTGGGCCTGACAGGAACAGCCACAGCAACCATTACCATCACAGACAAGAACGACCATGCTCCTGAGTTCACACACCCTCTGGTGAGAAACCTCCTGTTTTTCTTCCTTGACGGGGATTATTTCTTGTACGCCCCTTTAGCTGAGGTAGCTGCAGAAACAGTGTGGGAATTGTTTGGCCACCCCTAATTGGTGGTCCAATTTCAAGCTCACTTAGAGTGAGCTGATATGGACATTTCGACGGTCCCGATAAACAAAACCGTCCCGATTTGGTCGCCACTTAAGCAATTACTTTGATAAACGGTGTTGTTATGGGATTGTCGGAAATTCAAAGTACTACGCTGTGATACGAACGTATTTATGCTGCAAAGTCCACATATTGTAGCCTGATGGAAAGCCTTCCTACACATGCACACGCTTGTTTACACCCACTCAAGTGCATATGGGTACGACCTTGATGTTCTTGGATGGAAAAAAGTGTTTCTGCTAAGTATAAGCGCCAAGTAAGCCCAGCAAGAATCAGAGAGTGTGCAAATAATGCGCTTGACAAATAACAAGACATTTTAATAATTGGGCGATATGGGTGCACGGGCAAGATAAGGGAATCATGAGCAAGGAGTGGGAGTAGACGTTGTTTGTTTAGTCAGCAATGCCTCAAGGCAATTGCAGAAGAGACTAAACCTGCCTGAAGGCCATAATCTAGACAAATGTTGGAGATTTTTTTTTTTTAAAAGCTCAAAATCAATTCCCATTTTTGCACCTCATGATTGATGTGTCAATAGCTGCTGCTCCTTCCTCTGCCTCAAGGTGCAGTTGTAACACTGGTGTTGTGTGGTTGTTAATGGAAACGCCCACAGATGCAATCCGTTTCTGAGACACATCACACTTTGCCCCAACAGAACATCCCCGAAAGCTCTCCCATGATGCATTGGGATGTCAGGGGCACTTGTAAGGAGCACAGCTCAGATGTGAAATGTAACAGCTCAAAGGACTTAGCCGGGCCAGTCGGAGTGCACCATGTCCATGTCCCAGTTAATGTTCTCATTTCTCACTGGGAAGAGAATCGGTTAAAGGCATAGAGAAATGGAGCTTTTAAAAAGCAAGTGTTTGAAGGTGCTTTATGTCCCCAATATAAATCCTTTTGCAATTCACAATGGCTTCCAAGCCGCCCATACATTATTGATGACTTCTCAGCTGTCCAGCAGCATGTTTATTTGTAACTATGTCTGTGCAGGATTTTTGTTGATGACACACTCAAGCTTTATGAATTATTCAAATATGCATTCGGGCATCAACTTCCAAAATCCATTTTCTTGAAAATACTTAGCTGCCTGTTTGAAGACTTTCTGCAATAAGATTTTTTGGAATACGAGGAACTGAAAAATTTCCCAGTTTGTCAAACACACACTGCCGTTAGTAGTGGATACTATGTGTATGCACAGTGCTGTTGTTTTTCCCACAATTATATTAGCGGGATGCTTCATTCACAATAGCACCCTCTGCTCCCCTAGCAGGTGGAGTTTATTTTATTTTATATATTGCACCACATAGGGCTGCAAGATTTTAAAAAATGACGCTGAGAATTGATCGCAATTCTCTGTATATATATATTTTTTGTGCACACCATAGTCAATGACCCCGTGCTTATGTTTTTAAAAAATCAGACTTTTTTTAAATAAATATTGCACAGTCCGGATTGTCTTATTTTGCTTCAAAGAAACTTTGGAAGGACAGTTAACAAGGTATATGAATGAGAATGTAGTGCATGACTGAAAATACAGTAATCCCTCGTTTTTGTGAATTTCCCTTATCCATATATTTTTTAAAATAATACATATAATAATAAAACCGTGCGCAGCCAAATTGGTAGACTGAGGCGCTGCGCGATGGGCGTGGTGGCGCAGCAGGGGGAGGTGCTGACTGATTAAGCTTGGCGTAATGAGAATTTTGTGCCAAAAGGCCTCGCCGATGGTCAGCTGAAAGCTCGCCAGCTCCAACCTGGTCTATTCTTGGCGCGAGGCGAAGCGCAGCCGGTCTAATGGTAATTTGGTTGACTGGCGCACAGTGCGCACATGTCACCAAAACCCCACAGGCCGGTTTACACAATGTCAGGCACATTTGAATGCATTTAATAATCACAACAACCACTGTTTAAAGTAACTATCTCAATCAGCACATACATTTTCATCTATATTAACTGTCCCATCTGCCTCTGTCACGCCATCTCCACCACCTCATCTGTCCTCGAATCGGTGCCCCCCTCCTCCCTATCCTCCTACTGATCGGTTGCCAGTGGATCTCATATGGATGTGGTTAATTGTAAATAAACAGTTAATCAAACATATTGACATATTTGATTGTGTAACCGAGAATTGCAAAAATAATGATAATGAATTGGGTAATACAAGTTCATCTCACATGCAAGGACAAGGGCCAGACCACAAGCTTGGCAATGCGTCTTTTACGCACAGATGCTTCAGATTTCATCCCCATTATGCATAGTTTTTGTTTAATCATATTACATATACTTATTATATTACATATTCATATTACGAATATAGGTTACTAAATACGTGTGTCTTTATTAGTGGGGAAAAATGCTTACCGTACCTGTAATACCAACCTTAACACCACCAAAAATGGTGGAGGATGCAATGGCACCCCGCCTAGTCCAGTGTCACACTGGTTGAGGACCCACCCTGGTGACCACCGTGCGCCTCCGGTGTTCTGATAGTTTTTGTTTTGCCCTTATTCTGACATCATTGAACCGTTTTTCCACACTGTGCAATGGTTCTCACTATGTCAGGGAAAAACTGATTTACTTGTTATCTCCTCCCAGACCACTTTTGCATTATCAGCCTGTGGAGGTCTGCTTGCGTAACCATATATTCGGCCACTGCGAGCTTAGACCTCCCGGACCAAAACATCACTTTTCGTCTGGGAGAAGTTTGGCCGTCTTCCGCTGTCTTCATCCATATTCAACAAAACTTGCCATGCGCTTCGCCAGCGGCACATTTAAAGGCAAGGAGAGGAGGTCATTTGATTGGGGAAGATTTGACCCAGCTGTGGTAAACCCAGTCACGCCTTCTCCCCTCCCTCTTTGGTACTTGCGCCAGTAGGAGGGACGAAATTGCGCCTGGCAGGAAATTGCAAAATGCGCCTAAAACACGCCCAACGGGGCACATCCAAACTTCCCTAGACGAAACAGTTCTGACCTAACAAGAAGTTGAGTTTTTGTCACCCTTTGTGTATTTTTGGTGACTTGCCAAGAAACACAAAACTTTAATAGGTCAGCTGCACAGGATTAGAGCTTGACCTTTTGTGTGATGAAGGTTCTGTCCTGAAAATATTGAAATGCTGTTTGTCTTAATAAGTCACAGCACCACATGGCAGTGACAGGAAATGTACTGTATACAAAAAACCATCACATGCCTCTAACCTTAACCTATTTATTCATGGGGTCTCTCTGAATATATTTTTAAAAAGAATAAATAAAACAAATGGATGACGTGAAGCAAGCATTTGTGTTTTATCAATGCATGACCAACAAGACCAACAAGATGGGGCACCATTAGCTTTTGCCAATGGTTAAGTTTGATGAAGCCCATTCTAGAACACCAGATCTTCCTGCAGATTATCCCACGTTTGGTTAGTTAGCAACCTACTGGGAAAAACAAATACTGTCCGACTTTCTTCAAATCATCTTGAATCTTGTGTCCCATGAGCCATCCCACTCCCTTTGGAAAAAACCCAACGGCACTCTCAGTTTTAATAACATGTTGAATTTGGTTATTGCTTATACTGGCGGAAAAAAAGGCCAAGAGCAGTTGGTTAAATGCACCCGTCTTCTGCGACATCTGGATGCTTTTAACGGGGACCTATTATACTAACTTCTGGACCTTTTTTGAGTTCTGGGCTCTTATAGAGCAGCTAAACACTTTAACCCGCACTGAAAACTTTTCTACTGTACATCTTCCAGACTCTGCGTCTTTTCCTGCAGTGTTTCCTTGGGTTTCCTGCCTCGCGCCCGAATATTCTGTGTAATTTACCGAGGCCACTCCGCTGTGATTGGTCAAACTCCCAAGCGCTCCCGAGCACATCTGCCGAGCCCCACTTCCTAATTCTGACGGTACAGGAGTTGATAGTAAAAGGCGATTTATCTTTTTAAAATGTTGGCTTTTAACAGCTATTAGCAGGTCCAGACATGGGTGAGCTTGTAATTTGCATGCATGCAGGTATGCACACTCTATAATGATACCCAGACAATTGCTTTTATGCCATTACTCACATGAAATAAACACAGTTAGGACTGATGAATTGCTACTTACAGCTTGCTCTTCTGACTCTTCAACACGACCAAGTAACGTTTGAAAGGTATCGGACTTCAGCAACAGTTTGGCGGAAAGTCCAGCTTTGTATTGCTAAACAAAATTAGCTTTCCCTCAAACTCGTACAAACATTTCCTGCGAGCCATTGATCTCAGAATCAGAATTCAGAATTCAGAATTCTGAATTCTGAGCCATTGATCTCTTGCCCGTGTAAGTTAGTCCGGGTTGCGTGACGTCAGTGGACTTTGTTTTTTTAGAAAAACCTGTGAACACAGCGTGCAGAGCCATCCAAAACTGCTTTCAGGGCTTACTTCCAAATGCAAAAACTGACAACATTCTGATTCTACCTTCATTTTCTTCCCCCGGACTTGCTCAATTTGCTCATCTCATCTCTCAGCTAATTGCACGCTATGTCTAGCTGTGTCTAACTCCCCTTTGCTCCTCAAAACAAGATGATGATGGACCTTATCACTCTTGTCACGCAACCTCCTGGACAAGCAGGCAGACTATTGCTCTCACCTTTGCCTGAAACAATGTTCTCCTCTATGATGGCCCGGACAATATGCTTTGCCTGCAAATCCAGCTGTCCCATGGATAAAGACGTTAGCAGTGATGGATGCAACACCATGTACGGTGAAGCGGGGCTCCGTCAGTACAGGCCTGTCTGGGGAATGGTGAAACAGGTTTTGCGGATTAGTGTGGGGAGTGCATGATTGCTTCAGTAGTTGTGATATACACATTGCCGTCTCTGGGCGATGCAGGGAAACAGTTGACCAGAAATCCGTCTCCAAAAAAAAGGCAATAGGAAAGGATTTGTGGGCTGTATGTCAAGGCAAGGAGACTCTTATAAAGGACAGCATGTACTGTATTTTTGTGTGTGTGTGTGCACTTTGTGGCTGTTTTTGTCTTTTGAATACGCCTGGCAATCAGCCAGTCAAGTTGCTTTCTGGGTAGATTTTCAAAACTTTTTCCACCTAGGACTGCAAGCAGAAAACCTTCAGGACGTGGGGGTCACGCTGATATTTTTAACTTTTTTGTAGGTCAAGATATGCTAAGCCAGCATGTCAGTGTTTTTCTTTACTTTTCTCAAGCGGCTGTACCTCTCACAAAGTCTTCTGGTACCTCCCAAAGGCCCATGTTACACTTTGAAAACCTTCTGTTAAGCAATTTGTTGTATTTAAGGGAAACATGGCCGGTATCTCAAGAAATTGTGGTATCTTGTAAGATTCCACCTTTTTTGGTTGTCATAACCTTGTACGTGTGTTTTCATGTGACCTTCATCATAATGTTCCGATGCGGGTCAATTTTATGTTTAGGTTATGCCAAAGGCCAATAAAAAAAATGGACCCCTGAGTTGTACTTTAGACCCACTGTATCCCTTAAATGATGTTGTGTTTCCACCAACACCAGCCCCCCTAAATCACTCGGTTGTTGAGTATATTTGTGTTTCTTACTTTTGTTTTATTCTGACTCGTACACGTTATGAAGGCTGTCATGTCAAATCTGCTTTGCCGAACGTCACATTCAACAAAAAGCTTTTATCTAATACGATATAGGAGGCTTCTGTCTTTCTCGATCTCCTTCAATCGTGTCAAACTAACAAAGCAAAAAAAAAAAAAACAATGGGGTATTTGGTGAAGGAACTTTTCTGCCTCCACTGGTTACACGCAAGCAGGCTCTGTTAGATCCATCTTGGCATTTTTTTTTTGTTTGTTTTTTTTTTGCTCATCAGGTCCATCAACCGACTATGTCAAGGCTTTGCAGTTTAGAAAGGTTAGATAAGCAAAGTGGAACCTGTGTTTTTCTATTACCGTAATGTCCGGTCCTTAAGCTGCACCCACTACATTTTAAGAAAAAAACATATCACATTGAAAAAAAATTGCACATATAATACCTGCACCAGTCTACAAGCCGCCCATGTCCATGTCATAAAACGTGTTGTGGTGTGCACGAGTCCTAGAGAACGACCACGGCTCTTTATTTAACAGGAGCCAACTCACAACAGGCTTATCCGTCCATCCATTTTCTATGCTGCTTATCCTCACTAGGGTCTCGGGGGATTGCTGGAGCCTATCCCAGGTGACTTCGGTTGAGAGGCTGGGTACACCCTGGACTGGTCGCCAGCCAATCGCAGCAACGAGCTTATCAACCCGCCGGAAATGGCGGAAGGTCATTTCTCAGTATAACATTCTGACTCACAGGGTCATCTTACAAACAAGACTAAACTCCTTACACATCAACTTCAAACTCAACTCAACTACTGTGTCCAGTAGAGGGAACTCATGAGCTCTCCATGGGCAATGAACTGCTCCGCTGGGAAGAAATGCATGATGGGATAAAGTTACAATAGTTTTGTTTTGTTTTTTAACTCGTATTGGTATACAGTATGTATTTATATACCAATATAGTTGTATTTTTCTTAGATATTTTTTTAATGTTAGGTTGATTTTAGCCTTATATCTATGACATGGCATATTGAGTAATGACCCCCTGTGATTTCCAGTGGGGTTGACAAACTCATCTTGAGTTCCCTTGTAGATGCTGGTTTGTCAGATGCAGGGTTCAAAGTCTAAGAAAATAGTACGCTGGGAATTCTATAAATATCTATTTCAAAAGGTTCATGTCAAACCAAATTGTACCGAGCCAGGAGTGACGAAACCTTGGCTTTTGCCTACATTTGCAAAACATGCCTTTCAATGACGTATAGGCCAGACACACGGGACTGCTCAGATTGCGGTATCAATGGATATATATCACAACTGTACTGTTTAGACTGACATGAAAAAGTCAGATACGGGTAAAAAAAAAAAAATATATATATATATATATATATTGGAATTGACCTGCAATGTGAGTATGTACAACTTAAGGTAAATCCTGCAACATAATATGCAGGCCACGTATGATGACTAAGACTGTGCACAAAACCTGGGGGTAGGGTGTACAATTACCCAAGTTTGAATGTATTTAGTTAGTTCATTGTTGAGTATCTGTGAAAGATTTGGGTTTTTTTCTGAACGGCTGGTAGTATCTGGTCCTTCGCTTTTATGTCATTCCAGTTGTAGGTGAGCCCGGCTGTGTTTGATAAGGTCTTGGTTAAGCTCAGCCCCACCAAGCCAGGTCAAAGGAAAAGACAGAGGATGTCCAAAAAAAGCAGGAGGGTTAGGCAGAGAGGTGAATTTCCAATCCTTCACAGATGCTCTGAAAAGGATTATCTGTGATCGCTGGTTTTATTTCAACGCCATACCGGATATCAAAATGATTCCTCTTTACACATTTCCAGTCTGGTCTGCACCTCACTGGGATGACAAGTGAAGCTGCTTGAAAACACCTGCACAGAGAAACTCTTGTTTCCTGTTAAACATGGAGAATAGATTTCCACTGTTACTCACGCCGCCGCACGGGGGACGAGCGGGTAGCAAGTTGGCCTCACAGTCTGGAGATCAGGGTTCGAGTCTCCGGTGGGCATCTCTGTGTGGAGTTTGCAGGTTCTCCCCGTGCGTGCGCGGCTTTTCTCCGAGTGCACGTGCACAGTCCAAAAAGGTGCACGTGAGATGAATTGGCGACTCTAAGTTGTCCGTCGGTGTGAAGGTGAGTGTGAATGTCTGTTGTTGTCTGCCCTGCGATTGACCGGCAACTAGTCCAGGGTGTACCCCGCCTCTTGGCCGAAGTCAGCTGGGATAGGCTCCAGCATACCCCCTGCGAGGATAATGAGGATAAGCGGTATAGAAAATGGATGTATACAGTAACTCACGCCTCTAAAATCATTTCACCGGCAAAACGTTGCAAGGCTAGAGGACTCCTCTTGTGTCGAGATCCCATTACAGGCTTTGAACGCCAAGATGTTCTCTTTAAATCACTATTGTTCTCTGAAGAATCAATTAATTTGTGCAAAGAACGATCGGGTGGGCTCGGAGCACGGGAGAAAAGCAGGGAATTGGGTAACACGCTGACATGGCGATCCAATTGCGTGGAGGTTCGAAAACAAAACAATGTGCAATGGCTGCCGAATATATATTTTCCAGCTATCCGTCAGCATCTCCTGCGTTCATCAATTGCTCGTTCTTCTTTCTCTGACGTAAGGTTTATGCGTGTCTTGCTGTCGTTACATCTTTGAGGTTTTTAAAGTGACTCCAAAGCACGTGAATCTTGCCAAGGACAACACAAAGAGGCGTAATTGTTGCAGTAGACGTGTGCTCGAATGTTGAAGTTTTCATCGCGTGTTACCATTTTTGTCACATCTCCGTCTCTTTGTTGCCCGGTGACGTTTTTTTCCGGACACTCGAGTAGACGGAGTAACCATCCGCCTCGCCAGATGGTCGGCAAACGTTGTGGGACAAATGTTTCAATGCTTGCCCCGCAGATGGAAAATTAAAAAGCCAAAGACGCACGAGACGCCCTGCGATGGACTGGCGACCAGTTCAGGCTGTGCCCCGCCTCTCGCCCCCGAAGTCAGCTGGGATAGGCTCCAGCATACCCTAACCCCTAATGAGGATAAGCGTCATAGAAAATGAATGTTAGCATCCTATAAGCATGCCAATATAGGGAAACAGAAACCAACAGAAGTTGGTGACGTCATCAGTGGTTGACTATGTAGTTCTTTATTAACTAACACAGACACGTTGCAAGTTTTGCTAACCAAGATTCCTCTGTACACTCCGCCTGTCCATCTTGCGTTCCATCCTTCCACCACTCCTGAACGAGACCCCGAGGTACTTAAACTCCTCCACTTGAGGCAGGACCTCATCCCCGACCCGGAGATGGCACCCCACCCTTTCGTGGTGAAGAGAGAGCTGAGCCGAAAGGCAAAGCTCTTGATTTACCGGTCCATCTACGTTCCTACCCTCACCTATGGTCATGAGCTTTGGGTAGTGACCGAAAGGACAGGATGGCGGATCCAAGCGGCCGAAATGAGTTTTCTCCGCAGGGTGGCTGGGCTCTCCCTTAGTGATAGGGTAAGAAGCACTGCCATCCGGGAAAGACTCGGAGTAGAACCGCTGCTCCTCCGCATTGAGAGGAGCCAGATGAGGTGGCTCGGGCATCTGGTTAGGATGCCTCCCGGAGGGCTCCCTGGGGAGGTGTTCAGGGCACGTCCAACCGGTAGGAGGCCTCGGGGAAGACCCAGGACACATTGTAGAGACAATGTCTCCCAGCTGGCCTGGGAACGCCTCGGCATCCGCCGGGAAGAGCTGGAAGAAGTGGTAGGGGAGAGGGACGTCTGGGCTCCCCTGCTTAGGTTGCTGCCCCCGCGACCCGACCTCGGACAAGCGGAAGAAAATGGATGGATGGTTGGATTCCTCTGTACAGTCATCCCTCGCTGCATTGCAGTTCAAACTATCCATTTTCCTCCGCTTATCCGGGTTAATGAATTATTGAATTCTGTTTCGTAGTTGACTCTGCCCTACTTGTTATGAATGGGTGCTCGGCTAGCTCGGCGCGACATGGCGAGAACCCCGAGGAAGAAGCGAGCAGGACGTCAGCCAGGTAAGGTGCAGGAAAAAGAGTCTTTTTAATAATGAAGATGCAAGGCAGGAACAAAAAACAGGAACACGGGAAGCGAAGCACATACGACATCCAAATGGCAAAAAGGCAAAAGGCAAAACTCACAGTAGGAGCAACAAGATGAACGTATGGCAACAAAGACGAACTTACATGCAATGACCCGACAAAACCAAGATGCACACACCTGAACTTAAATACCAAGAAACACAAATGAGGAACAGGTGTATCTAATTAACGGAAAACCAACTAGTAACGAAAACAGGAAAACCCCACAACCAAGGAAACCCCACATAACCTAAACTGTCACGCGTAACACCCGGATCGTGACACTACTATCAGTTAAAACATATTGAAAAACAAGTCATATGTAGTATTCTGGCCACTAGGTGGCAGTAATGTTACATTGATGAGACATTACAATGCCTTTGATACAACAGTGCATGCAGTCAGCCGAGGAGTGTCCGACATTATAATGTGGAAAAAAAACACGTTCTCCTCCCATTTCATGTGGAAGTGGTCAGTTTTGACTTCTTGGTTTGCCCCCCGCCCCCCATTTGTAAGACTTTCTTAAAGGGTCCCTTACATGATTTATGAAGTTTGCTTAAATATGTTATATGCAGTATGCTATATTGTTTGCACTCTATATTGTTTGTTTTAATAATAGAAAAAAAACATACTTAGAAGGTCAAACAGGGTTTCTATGATGGGACTATGAACATGTTCAGTGTATTTATATTGAATCCTGCTTTGTGGATGTTCACATTTATGCGTTTGAGTCTGGAACCACTTTAAAGTCAATAAACGTGAGAGAACTGTAACTAAATTGGCTCGTCCCCGGTGCCCTATTTCTACGTCTGGGACAAGATCAACACCCCTGGGAAAGTTCTACCCCGAGTGCTACCACACAAAAGAATGATACAAACCACATAAACTACAGCCGTTGAGCCAACATAGCAGCCGATGCCAGTAGGCCAGGAACAAAAAAGGCTGTATACAAAAAAGAAGGCAATTTCCGAAGCGCTGGTAATGAGCAGTTGATGTTACTTGCTACAAGTGGCAGATGTGCTCTCCTTCGTCTTCACATTGCTTCCTAATGTCTTTTGTCAGAATCTGAGCGTGCACGAGGCGTTGTCGACAGCGTTGGAACGGAGCTTTGTCAAAACGCGCCTTGTTTTCAGAGATGTGCCGGCTGTCGGCCTTTTCTCATACAGATGTTGACTGTTTTCTATCGTATTGCACTCAAGCTGAGGTCAAGTGCAAACCGCATTTATTGCCGCGCTCATGAACAATTCCTCTAGTTACCTTTTGGCCCATCAACATCTCAACTCACTGATATTGTGTCAAATTGGAGCTGGATGCTCAAGAGGCCAAGTGTTTAATTTTGCCCCAAGCTATTTTGCTGCCGGATTTTTTGGGGTTGGGAAGTGATGGTATGCAGACTCACGCGGTGGTCACGAGCTGTTTGTGTCACGAGATCTGGCGAGATTTCAACGTGACGTTGGACTTATTTGGGGAAAAGCTGTTTTGCAAGAAGGCCGCACGGTGGATGACTGGGTAGCACGTCGGCCCCACAGTCAGGAGGTTCAGGGTTCGAATCTCCGTTGGGCATCCCTGTGAGGAGTTTGCATGTTCTCCCCGTGCGTGTGTGGGGGTTCTCTCCGGGTACTCCGGTTTCCTCCCACATTCCAAAAACATGCATGTTAGGTTAATTGGCGACTCTTAATCGTCCATCGGTATGAATGTGATTGTGACTGGTTGTTTGTCTATATGTACCCTCCGACTGACTGGCGACCAGTCCAGGGTGTACCCCGCCTCCCGCCCAAAGTCAGCTGGGGTAGGCTCCAGCATACCCGCGAAGTGGGAAGAGCTGAGAGATCACCTCCACTCAGAAGACTTAACTTCTCCCTGGTTTTCCATGTCATTTCATTACTGGAAAGGGGTTTTCTTGCTTTCACAGACATGCATGCAGACACGCAGTTTGCTCGTTAGGCATTCCGTGCGGGCCTCTCGTTTGGTTTTCCTCTCATTGTAGACAGGACCTCTGTAAAGTAGTTTGGCATTTTTCTCCAGTTTTTCGGGTGACTGTTGGCTTTGTACTCCACGGGACCTGATCAGCATCAGGGCACAGGGAGAGTGGCCGCATAACTGACAACATTTCCTCCAACCGCTTGAGTGACCCACTTGATTAAACCCAGTCTGAACAGCTACCGGTGTGTGCGTGTGGGTTTTTTTTTTTGGCTACGTGGGATGGGGAAGGGGTCTGGCAAAGAAATGTTATATTTGAGCGCCTTGGCTGTCTTGTCTTTATACGACCGCGCTTGTGCAACTGATTGCTACAGGTCTGCAGGACAAAAGAACCAACATAACCCAATTCCTGAAGGAACATTGTGTTTTCCCTCCTGTGGGCATTAACTGGCTGAATGCGTCTAAGTGCTTTAAACAAGCATCGGATAAATAAAGGAAAAGATAAAGACAAAATCAATGTTTGTCTCTCCCCGGACAAATGAATGGTTTTCAGTGGTGTGTAGCTTTAAGAAGGTAATCTGTGAAGCAACAATACCGTGGGCTGACAAGAGATGCATTAATCTAGACCGGGGCTGCGCTGTCGTTAAGTAGGGTGCTTTCGCGTTTGAAAGATTACACTGTAAGCTCTGACACTCTAATGGTGCAAACACAAACAAACAAACACACACAGAGGAGGAGAAAGACCTGCACCTGGTCAGATCTTGGTTGGCTTTTGTTGGCAGACTGCTTGGCTACCAAATCCTCTTGCCTGATCTTGCATGATCAGGGATCGGATGCATAAATTAACGATGAAGGACAAGAGAGTGTGCTTTATTTGAAAGAAGGCACAAGTCTTAACCATATGTGTCCTCCTCGTGCCATGGAGGCCGGAGACACTGCAGGTTTTCTCCACACCGGTTTCTCCAGCTGGCGCTTTAATTGATGAGCTCCTTCCCTCATATTGGAGAAGGTGTTGATCGTTAAAATGGCCAGCTTTAGTGACTGTCTGGAAAGGAAAGCTGCAGGTTCTCGGCCCTCCATGGCTAGAATGGCCCCCAAGAAGACAAAACAGGCTGTTGATAAAAAAGAAAGGCTACTTCCTGAGCGAGAGAAGCAGCATACGCATGGCATCCTGAGGGAACTTAAACATCCGCAATTTACCCAAACACAGCGGTACCTTGGTTTTCATTAATTCAAAGTGTCCGTCGAAAACACAATCTTACAAAAACCAAAACAATTTTTTCAGACACCTGCAAATATTAACACAGAATACATTTTATGGAGAATAAAATTATGTTTTCACAAGCCTGTAATATTAGGAAACAATGTAAGGCAAATACATATCTACGCACACTATCAAACCAAATTACAACCCCTATATTCCTGCCGCAAGGCATGCTGGGTAGCTTGTGGTACTCTCACTCCCAACATTTTTCCGCGTTTGTTGCATTTTTGCTTTACTGCAAAATATGTTGAGGAGGTCGTCAAGGAAGTAAACAATGGAGGACTTTACAATACTCTCGGTATACAATGTTTTATTGTTCATAGCTGATATTGTTGTAGACGGTGGACTACCTAGCATACCTTGCGGCACTTCTAAATAACAATTTTAGGTTATGTGTTCAGTTTAGCGCTTAGTTGTTGTTTATCACCCACTTACTAGTAGTAGTTGATTTACTCGAAGCGCTGACGACCACCTATATATGGACGGCCCCTCGGCCAAGACAAACGGTTTGACCACCCCTGGCCTAGCCTCACCTTTGCTCTCCTACGGTGGTTTAACCATATGTGTTTGTGTCTCTGCAGTTCGAAGCCTACGTTTACGAGGGATCGACTGGTGTGGTGGTTAACCTGACGGTAGATGATAGAGATGACCCCGCGACAGGAGCTTGGAGAGCAGTCTACTCTATCATCAACGGAGATCCCACGCGGAGCTTTGAGATTCAAACCAACCCAGACAATAATGAGGGAATGCTGTCCGTCATCAAGGTATGGCGTTTATTTACAAAGATGTGTTTTACACGAGTCATCTCAATTTCCTTGATTTATCTGTTACCGTTCTCTGCTAAGCCTCTGGATTACGAAGGCACCGCGTTCCACAAGATCTTCATCAAAGTGGAGAATGAGGACCATCTGGTTCCTGATGTTGGCTACGGCCCCAGCTCCACGGCAACAGTTCAAGTTCGAGTTTTGGACATTAATGAAGGCCCGGTCTTCTTCCCTGACCCGCTGATTGCCACCAGGATGGAAAACATTCCAGTGGAAAGCTTTGTGGCCTCTCTCAATGCCACCGACCCGGACACATTACAGTTGCAAAGTGTCAGGTAAGGAGGTACAGTCATACTAAGTGAATCACCTGTTCTTTTATGCAAGCAGGGAGCTTTTAAAGTCAACTGCATCTCACGTTGTTAGTTAAAATAGAATGAACTTTACCGCCTCTCTACGTACTACACCCAGTATTGGCCTTTTTTGCAAAAAAGGCATCACAGAGCGAGCTACTCCTCATTGGTTTCATTGGCTTTTTGGCCTAATGGCTGCTTAATTTGATCGTCTTTTTCTACCATTGTATTTATATTACATTTACAAATAGAGTTGACTAAACACAGGGGTGTGATAATGACCCAAGAAAATAAAACCACTCGGTTGTGACATTACTGCTGAAATAATTGAGGCGGTTTATGTGCCGGAAGGCATAGACGGTGTCAGTATCCGACACCACATCGTGCAGTGTTGTTCCACAACAGGATCCGGAGATGTCCCGGTTTGTGTACCAAGATTTGACAAGTGGCCGCCTGACAGGGGCGCATAAAGCCCAAACGGTCACAATGCAATAAATGGCTTGGATTGAAATTCTGATCAGTCGTACCAACATCCATTTCAACTTATTGTCCTATTAATCCTCATGCTTTTTACAAGCAGTTCCTTTCCCTGACTCAGAGTCACTCGTGACCATGCACAAAAATTTGCATGTGCACTTTGACGGCAGCTGAGCTACTGATGCTCGTTGCCCAGCATGTGTATGTCAGTGAAACTTGAGTCTGCACGACTCCAGCCCGTGTGAGTGAATGAAACTCACAGTTTGACGGTTAAACTTCAGGCTTCGGTGCGCACCCGTGACTCAAACAACTTGAGTATTCTTTGAGCACCCGTGAATCAGTTAAAACGCGAGTCTTCTTCGAGCACGCTTGAGTCAGTAATCTCAAGGCTTCATCCAACACCCGTGAGTCAGTGAACTAGAGTCTTTGGCTTTTTAGATCAGTAAAAAACGGTACACACCTCTCGTTGACGTGGCAAAACGTTATCAGCAGAAACTACGCGTATGTTTGAATTTGTTGTTAGCAGTAGCACTTCAACACTAACGCGAATTGTAACGACAAGTGGAAGTTAAACACTGAAATTCCCTCTTCTGAATGGCATTGGAAACTTCAGATCTGTGCTAGAAAATCCAATGAAGTCCCTCAGATGCGTGGAGGTTATGCATACCTGCACCTTCCTGGGTCGAACCGCCTTACTCTGCTCCACCGTCTGTGTTCCCCTAAAAGCCTCTTCCTTATATTCCCTGACATTTTGCTTGTACCGGGGACTTTGGCATGCCAGAGTTGTGACCTGCAGAGACGGGTCGAGGACACTGAAACAGAAAAGAACCGAGGATGGCTGCAGGAGGAAGAGAGGGAGTGTGCGCTGAAGGCAATATCAGGGAAAAAAAAGCGCTCACTTTCAACTCTGCCGCCGCGTATGCCTGTGCATAAATGTGCAGGTGAGTTTGCTTGTGTTTGCGTGCGCGTGCCCTGGGATGCGCAGGTTAAATGCATTTGACACGGAACACAATCCGTCTGAGCCTCGGATCAGAGCCTGTGGCATTCCGAGGAAAAACACGCACATATGGGATTTTTTGCGCATATTTTTCAGATACAGACTACCTTATGAAAAATTAGCCCATACTGAGCGCCTTATTTTGGGTGTAATCAATAAACCGCCCGTGCCAGGTCTGCGGCTCACATGACAGTTTGACGGCTTTTTTGTCCAAAAGAATCCAAGAATAGAGCTGCGCGAAGATGCCAAATGTCACAGCATAAGTTCTTGCATTTAAAACATTGAAATCCAACGAGGTGACAAGCGCACTTTTCACGGCGATACCGTCACCGAGCTCCTCCTGTGATACGTGTTAATTGTAGCCGTCATCCCATTTCCTCAAACCTGGATGCGATACGCAATATGTGACATTTCTTGGTCCCAGTCAGACAGATTACCATTCCAGTGGGAGATGGATAATAAAATACTTGCTATGCTAATTTAACTAATTTTATTATTGTGGGTGGCATTTTGCTCACTGCCAAACTGCAGGAGGTAGCAATTAAACAGGGTGTAATGTATAATATATAGTGAGATAGCGTGAGATTGGGGAAGTTCAAGACATTACATGGCATTAATTGAACAACCGTTTCATAACCAAGTACTGCCGCAACACAATCATCGTGCAATACATTTGTTTATCTGTCTGTAAATTTACGAGGAAATGTATTTATTTCATTTAGAACAGAACGCATTTTTGTGTGAGTTGTAATTTTGTGTTGTGAAGGATGAGCACAATTAGTCGATTAGCTGATCGATGGTAATATAAATTACAGATGATTCTTATCTTGAATAAAGCGAGGCACAATGTGCAGTACTTGGCTGAAGTCAGTATACATGATAATGATTTTGAAGGGGCTGTACCCGAAACTACTACTACCGTAAGTTTCTTTTGGTGGAATACTCCATAAATCATACTCATCATCAATACTCCATAATGTGTCAGGGCTACTCCTGTTTTCTTACATTTTGTATTTTTCAGACCATAAAAAAAATTGGTCAATGACCCCACAACCGGACACAAAATGCAGTTTTTAACTTTTTATTATGAAAGGAGCAAAAAAAATCCAAACCTAATACCTGATTGGCCACCCTTAGCAGCCACAACTGCAATCACGAGTCTCTTACAGCATTGTGGAGGAATTTTGGCCCTCTCCTCTTTGCAGAATTGTTGTCATTCAGCCACATCGGAGGCTTTTCTAGTATGAAGCGCCTTCTTAAGGTCATGCCGCAGCATCTCAATAGGATTCAGGTCAGGACTTTGACTAGGCCACTCCAAAGTCTTCATTTTGCTTTTATTCAGCCTTTCAGAGGTGGACCTTTCAGAGCCTTTCATTGTCCTGTTGCAGAATCCAAAATGGTTTCAGCTTGAGGTCACCAACAGATGACCGGACATTCTCCTCCAGGAGTTTTTGGTAGACAATAGAATTCATTCCATTTATCACAGCAAGTCTTCCTGGCCCTGTCGCAGCAAAACAGCCACAGACCATCACACTACCACCACCATATTTTACTGTTGGTATGATGTTGGTCCATAATATCTTGGAAGCCATCCGAAAGTCGTTTTCCATGGTCTCTCCAAACTCCTCCCATGCCCGGGTTTTTGCCTCAGTAACTGCCAGAGTCGCTGGCCTGCTGGTACCTGTCAGCTACCTCCCGAAACCCATGGGCCAAAATGGCCGGATAAGACTCTTTCTTCAGCTTGACAGCATCCCTTACCACTGGTGTCCACCAACGGGTTCTGGGATTACAACCACGACTGGAACCGACCGCCTTACGGCCACAGCTTTGATCATCCGCATCGACAATGGAGTCACAAAACATCACCCACTCTGACTCAATGTCTATATGATGTTATAGACTATCCGTGACAAGCACAAAGGTCCAATAACAAAACACCGCTGGGGTTAAGATCAGGGGGGTCGTTCCCTTCAATCACACTTCTCCAGGTCTCACTGTCACTGCCAACATGAGCATTGAAGTCACCCAGTAAAACAAGGGAATCCCCTGAGGGAGCACTTTCCAGTACTTCCTCTAAGGACTCCAAAAAGGGCGGGTATTCTGAACTGCTGTTTGGCTCATAAGCACAAACAACAGTCAGGATCCGTCCCACCACCCGAAGGCGAAGGGAAACTACCCAAAACCCTTGCTGTGCATTGAGGTGAGTCCGACTATATCTAGCCGGAATTTTTCCACCTCACGCACCAGCTCAGGCTCCTTCCCCGCCAGAGAAGTGACATTCCACGTACCGACAACTACCTTCTGTAGACGGGGATCGGACCGCAAAGGCTACCGCCTTCGGCCGCCACCCAGCTCACTTTACACCCGACCCCTTTGGCCCCTCCTACGAGTGGTGAGCTCATGGATGGGGGAACCCACGTTACCTTTTTGGGCTGTGCCCAAGCGGGGGCCCATGGGTGCTGGCCCGGCCACCAGACACTTGCCATTGTGCCCCACCTCCAGGCCTGAGGGGGGCCCCGGTGACCCACGTTTGGGTGAGGGAAAACGAAGTCCATTGTTGTAATCCATCATCAGGGTCTTTTGAGCCACTCTTTGTCTGGTCCCTCCCATAGGACCTGTTTGTCATGGGTGACTCTACCAGGGGCATGAAAGCCCCCGACATCTTAGCTCCTAGGATCATTGGGACACGCAAACTCCTCCACCATGATGAGGTGGTGGCTCAGGGAGGAGTACGTGGTACTGTCAAGAGGAAAACCCGATACGCTAAAGCTGAAGGCCACTATCAGAGCAGTGCTCCAAAATACCCGAGGAGTGCCACAGACTGATGGACTCCCTGCCACGCCGTTTTGCTGTGTGCCTGTGCTGTACGTGTTCATACTTTTCATGCTTAGACATTTCAGTAGGCCAACATTTCTAAAATCCTTGTTTTCAATCGGTTATAAGTAATTTTCCAATTTTTTGAGATACTTAATTTGGGATTTTCATTAGTTTTCCGTTATAATCATCATGATGTAAAGAAATAAACATTGAAATATATCAGTCTGTGTCTACTGAATGTATATAATATGCAAATTTCACTTTTTCATTGAACTTACTGAAGTAAATTGACTTAGTTCATATTCTAATTTATTAAGCATACTTCCCAGGTCAGTTCTGACACGAATTGTTGCAGCTTGCCGATGGAAAAATTGTATAATCCGATACTGCCTATACCTAAAATAGCAGGCATGTATATGTGCATGCATGGATTTAAAAAATCTCATGTATACGTCATCCTATTTTAACATCCTAAAAAACAAACAGCAGATTGACTTCAATTATCCCTATAAAATTATTATTTTATTTTGTTTCAATTCTCATTCTCCCTCATAAATGTGTAACTACAGCAAATATGAGTCATTTGAATTATGTTTGGAATGTAGGCCACACTGTTTGGGTCTGGAGGGATTGGTGTCATCTCTCCGCTGAGGCTTTTTTGGCCCGTTTGATGGCGTTTTGAATGTGGCAGAGCAGTTTGGTAAGAGTGCTGGAAACGAATGTGACATCAGGTGGAGATGAGTGCTGTTGCAAGAGTTTCCCCCTTATACCGCTAGGGCGCGGGACTTTACCAAATACACTTTCGGGTCGTTTTGCAGCTTGAATTTTTGGAGAAAAGTTCACTCTGTAAGTAAGCCTGTCGAAATCTTAAATGTCACGCACCGCCGGCGCCGACCTGGTGGGCTGTGAAGTAAGGAGCCAATAATTAGATGTGTCATTAGGAAAGTTTGGGGACTTTAATTAGGTCTCCTTTTTTTCTGTAGGAGGTTCTCTTTGAAAACGTTGAATAACTACAGTATGCACATTGATCTAATTGATGCTTGATGAGAAAATTACACTGTTTCCAGTGCACTTAGGACTGTAATTTGAATATAGTGAGCAGAAGAGGACAAAGTGAAGCTGAGTTGATTTTTAAAATGGACCACACTAATGCCATAAAATGTTCTATATGGAATAAAATGATTCAGTAAATTGAAAATGCATTGCATATTTACAGCATTTACATGGAATAGTGTCCCCTAGGGGGTCATGACAAAAAAATACTGAGAACCACTGCCGTACCACTGAACTCTGAAGTCTTATTTTATTTAAAAAAACATGTAAATTGCTAAAATGGCATTTTGTGCTTATGCAGTGCTTATGACTTGACTTTTTTTACTGGAGACTTGACTTGAGACTTGGCATTATAGACTTTAGACTTATTTAGGACCTACGCCGACCTTCCCTCATCTCTGTTAATTGAATATAAAGATAAATATTCCATCCCTATGCAGTCGTCTCTTGCAATATCGTGAGTCGATTAGCGCTCCTTTGCAAGAGCGCATCTTTGGGGGGAAGCTCTAGCCTATCCCAGCTGACTTTGTGAGCGCGGTCGCCAGTCAATCGCAGCGCACCTGTGGAAAATGTAGAGCCTCCAATCAACCTAACATGCATGTTTTTGAGATGCGGGAAGAACATGCAAACTCCACATAGAGATGTACTAAAGGACAGAACACGCCGGCCTGATACTGTGTCATCCCTGTACGTTTTCGTGCATTTTTTACTGTCGCTCGGAAACATATAGGTGTTGTTTTCCAAACTTGGCTTTGGAAAAACAAAAACACCTCAAGAACATGGCGGGGGTTTTACATTATTCAGTAGCTTCCTGTCCGCTCCAACTTCTCACTGCAGTCACATTCAAGGTAAAAATCTGGAACTTAATAGAAGAGAGAAGTAGGACCTTGGATGTCAGGCCTGAAAACTCCCAGGTAGCTTTGGGGACCTGGGGGAACGGGGGGGCGGAGAGACACAAGCCTGTTTTGGAAAGAGAGCCTACCAACACTGCAGCATCACGGCCGCTACCGTGCATTCCCAGAAAATGTACACATTGACGCAACTTTGGGCAATCAGATAATTAGATGTGTGAGGTCCGCGTCAACATCTCATGTGATCTTGTCCACAGTTTCACCCACTTTCACGGTGGGAGAAGTGAGTCTCCGGTGTTAAATGCACACCCACCAGACCGCGAGGACAAAGCGCACTGCGGGACACAAAGAAGTTATGAATGGAGCAAAGTGGACTTGAAAGGTGTCACAACGGAATAAATAAACATCATCAAACATCAGACTTTGCACATTTTTTCATTTCAATTCGTAAAGATAAAGAGTGCTTGTCTGTTATTTAAGTCAAGTCAATTGACTTGTCTGTTATTCAAGTCAAAGATAGTGAGTTTGACACTGAGTCATATACTCAGTACAACTCTTTGCACTGAGTCGCCAAAGAAAGTTCCTAGTTCGTGAAATGTTCACTTACAATGGCAATAAAGTTGTCTGATTCTGATTCTGAGGGCATGCATGAGTCAAGATTTGTTTTTTCTTTCTTGAAGGTCGGTGATGTCCGGTTTTAGGGATTTATACCGGAACAGGTAATCGCTGATCGCATGTAGAATTTGAGCGGGTAGGGGCAGGTAAAAGTAGCGGTAGTAAAGTGGCGTAAATACCACTAGAGCCATAAATATCGATAACCAAAGGTGTGGACTCACTCAAGTCCCAATTTTGATGACTTTGGACTCGACTTGACAATATCATGGATAACTTGCAACTTCGCTTGGACTTTGACATCCATGACTCAGGACTGACTCCGACTTTAGGAATGTGGGAGGAAACCGGAGTACCCGGAGAAAACCCACGCATGCATGGGGGGGATCATGCAAACTCCACACAGAGGTGCCCGACGGAGTTTTAAACACTGATCTCGTGACTGTGAGGCCAACAGGCTACCCACTCAGCCATCGTGCGGCCGTAAACTCCATACATGGCAAAAATTACAATTATTAGGTAATTTGAATTTTGAATTATTATGTGTACCAACAGTATTGAATGAAGTAAAAACAATGACATGTACAAAAAAAACACAAGGAAATGATTGTAATGTGCACCTTTTTTTCTATGTTTCATATTCGGTACATTACTTTGACAATGTATTCAATTGATGTTGGTACACTGTTTTCCATAAATAGTGTGCTTTCAAGGTGCATTTGTGAACAAAAACAACACCCTCGCTTAATCACCTCTGTTCTTGCCAAGCACTGGCATTGCGCAGCTTTCATTTACACTAAGTGGCTTGATGCTTCCTCATCTTTTACTTTATACCTCAGAGTTCCATAACGTATTTTATGATTTACACAGTCAATACAGTAAAAGTATTCACAGAGCTTTGGCCATCCATTGTCCATTTACCTACTATTGTGGTGTTTATAAGCCATCTGCAAGGCATAATCCCTCCAGCGTGTCGTAGGTCCTCCTGGCTGGGCATGCCCAGAACATCTCATCTCTCAGCTTTGTTATCTGGCTCAGCTCGTTCTTACTACAAAAGTTGAACCGATCTGCTTCTCGATCTTAAGCTTTATTCTTCCCTTGCTTGTGAACAAGCTCCTGAAATAATTGAACTTTTCCGTTTGGGAAAAGACCTCATTCCCACAGCTGCCAATATTGGTGTTTGCAAGTCTCATCCTAGAAGCTTCAAACTCACAGACTGATGAGGCCACCCACAAATCGCAAAGAACTAAGCCCCAGCCAAACTGGACGCTCTCGTGGATTGGTTGCCCCTATGAAATATTGTCCTTACAACATTTGAAAACCACTCGTGAGAAAGGGCAGCATTGGCGGGAGCTAACTCTCACCATGGAGGGGCTAGACTTACTGCTGGCAATGCAACCCAGGCTCCAAGGTCCAAATGGCACTCAGTAGCATGCCAAAATCCATACCCAGAACATCCCCCACAGGACACCGCGAGGGACATGGTTTACCTTCTTTCCCAAGTCCAAAAAGCACATGTGGACTGCTCGGGCAAACTCTACTTGCGGTACTCTTGGCACCCTCCAGTGTTCTTGCAAGGGTGTAGAGCTGGTTCAGTGTTACACAACCAGTACGAAACCTGAAACTGAGCAGGCAGCAAATGGATGGTTAGTTGGTTGGTTGTGAAGTGGACATGGCTGACTAAGCTGAACCTGGGCCGGGCCAGGCTGCTCAGAGGACAGATTTGATATTAGATGTGCAAAGGAAGTGGAGGAAATGTATTTTCATTACAGCCTCATTCACAGTATGACTCCTCTTCGCGGTATAGTTTCCTCCTTGATCCTTCCCCTCATCACTCTCCTGTTTCGTCTCTATCTCTTTCCTCATCCTCTCGCTTTGCCTGCTGTGAATTTCAATGAAGTACGCAGTGGTTGTGGCCAAACACAAGTCAGCACAACCCTTGTACTGTCCTTACAACTATTGCTTACTCGCACTCAGCAGCTCTCAGACAGGAACAGTTTATTAGCATTGGCTGTGTGCCATCTCCTCTATGCCTATCGCTCTTTCTTGCTCGCGCCCGGAAAGTTTCCAATCACGGCAATATCTTGCTCTCAGGAGAGAAAGTAGAAAAGGATGCAGACATAAATAAACTATAAACAAAAGTGCTGCAACCACAGGCCCATTACACCCATGAGAACTGAATAAACATGGAGAGGCTTCCAGTTTTCGGGGAAGACTTTCTTTCTACAAAATTATGGAGAAGTTTCTGTGAGCTGTAGTTTTACTTTTTCTACTTCTCTCACCCTCGTGAGCCTAGTGAGGACAACCGGCGTGGGAAATGAATGGATGGATGGATGAATGGATACTTCTCTCAGCGTGGGTCTCGGTAATGAGTCGAGTTTCTATCCATCCATCCATCCGTTTTCTTCCGCTTATCCGAGGTCGGGTCGCGGGGGCAGCAACCTAAGCAGGGAAGCCCAGAGGTCCCTCTCCCCGGCCACATCGTCCAGCTCTTCCCGGCGGATGTCGAGGCGTTCCCAGACCAGCTGAGAGACATAGTCTCTCCAGCGTGTCCTGGGTCTTCCCCGAGGCCTCCTACCGGTTGGACCTGCCCTGAACACCTCCCCAGGGAGGCGTCCGAGAGGCAGATGCCCGAGCCACCTCATCTGCCTCCTCTCAATGTGGAGGAGCAGCGGGAGAAACTCTACTCCGAGTCTCTCCCGGATGACAGTGCTTCTCACCCTATCTCTAAGGGAGAGCCCAGTCACCCTGCGGAGAAAACTCATTTCGCCCGCTTGTACCTTTCGTCTTGTCTTGTCCTTTCGGTCACTACCCAAAGCTCATGACCATAGGTGAGGGTAGGAACGTAGATCGACCAGTAAATTGAGAGCTTTGCCTTTTTGCTCAGCTCTCTCTCCGCCTGTCCATCTCACGTTCCATCCTTCCCTCACTCGTGAACAAGACCCCGAAGGTACTTAAACTCCACCACTTGAGCCAGGACCTCATCCCTGACCCGGAGATGGCACTCCACCCTTTTCCGGAAGAGAACCATGGACTCAGATTTGGAGGTGTCGCTTCACACCCAGTGAGAGTTGAAGGTCACGGCTCGATGAAGCCAGCAGGACCACGTCATCTGCAAATACTAAACTTAGTGATTTTTACGGGTTTTTATTTATTTATTTTTCTTTAATTGACGTTCTGGATTGCCTTCCTGGACTGGAGATCTCTAGGACCTCAGTATGAAATGCCATAAAGACATTGTGTCACGGTGCCAACCCCTCATATGACACAACTAATGTGCTCATCAAATAATGTACTTTATTCACAGATTGCACCATTTGGTTAACTTCTTAGAGGCAAGACAGTAACGATGAGAGCTGATTGCTGGCAGTGGTGGCCGCTGGTCTTTCAAGGAGTGGAAGCTCTTTTTTTTTCTGACCTGTATAATAAGTGTGTTTTTTTTCCATTTATAGGTAAGTTTCACCCTCGGTTCCTAGTCGTTTTTGACAAAGGAAAAGTCGCCCGGGATCGGAAAAGTCTCCGGGTCAGTTCAGAACAACGGAATGAAAAACGTGTAAACAGTTTTATACAGTGCTTCCAGATTGCTGATTTGCTCATTTCACTGTCAATCAAAAAGGGATTCCGCCTCGAACAGATCATCCAATTATCATGCAGAAGCCGAGCTTTCGGGCCAGCCCGCTGCCCCATAGACCCCCAAAGATACTGAGCATTCATTGGGCGCTCAGAGCCCAGTATTTATTCAATGACGGCCCTGTTTTGCGCAGTAGACCAACTCACTCTATACTCCGTCAAAGTCAGTACGTGCTCAACATCCGACTGTGTAAGACTTTATTAAAACACAGTGACTCTGCGGGGATGAATGATAAGGACAGTCGTGCCAGTTACCTGTGATAAGTACCTGGTTCTGAACAAAAGATGAAGGTATTCTAGCGCATGTTTAGTCCATGAAACGTACACACAGCACTACAGATTGCACCGCTTTTCCTGCAGCCTTAAAGCAATCACCACTTGTTGCTGGTAAAAATAAAAGAAAGGACAACCCTGGATAATGACTGGGATGTATCAAGCTGAAGATCAACATGAAGGTGTAATTTCACTGATTGAACTGAACTATTATCCTTCAGCATACATGCTATTGATTTTAATCCAAAGTTTTATTGCAGTGCTTTGATGAGATTTGGAGCTTTGTGGAAACATTTAGCGCTACCTGTCGCAGGCTGAGAGGAACACCAGTGACTAAGGCCATAGAACTGAGCCTTTGGGTTTGTGTTATGAGAAATTGCAGTTATTGACTTAGGGGTGTTAGTTTTATTATGTGCAATGGTAGACACACATGCACATACCCTATAACACATCCATGCAATTTAAGAAACCAAAAAGCTCCCTGCAAGAGAGTGCTGAGTTTAAAGATAATGTACACAGTACATCGACTATCACACTATTGATAAATACAGCAGAGGTGTTATAATGGCCTACCAAGTCAGCCATGGTTGCTTATTCTGGGTCTTATGAATGTGTTTTTATGCGGGTGGACATTTTTTTCAAACGGCACCCGTGTGGATGGACCAGAGTGTGAGAAATGTCCATTTAAAAAAAAGTTTGTGACACAGATGATTTTTATCGGACGGTAATTATATAATTATATGAAACAAATGTTCCGGTCCATGTGACTCTCATCTCTAACCTCCGACTGTCTTCTCAAGGTATGCTATCCTGAGAGATCCAGCAGGCTGGCTGACTGTGAACCAACTGCGAGGAACTGTCAACACTTTGGCCTCTCTGGACCGCGAATCTCCTTACGTTCATGACAATAAATACACAGCGGTGTTCATTGCCATAGACAATGGTAAGACAACAGAGGGTGGAGGATGCATGGTTATATTAAGTGTTTTTGTTTTCAATTTTGTCTGTATGTGCCTATGCATGTTTATTCATTCATTCATTCATTTTCTATGCCGCTTGTCCTCATTAGGGTCACGAGTATGCTGGAGCCTATCCCAGCTGACTTTGGGCGGGAGGCGGGGTACACCTTGGACTGGTCGCCAGTCAATCAGGGCACATATAGACAAACAAACATTCACACTCACATTCATACCTATGGACAATTTAGAGTCGCCAATTAACCTAACATGCATGTTTTTGGAACGTGGGCGGAAACCGGAGTACCCGGAGAAAACCCACACACGCACGGGGAGAACATGCAAACTCCACACAGAGATGCCCAACGGAGATTGGAACCCTGAACCTCCTGACTGTGAGGCCGACGTGCTACCCAGTTAGCCACCGTGCGGCCTATGCATGTTTAAATTATTCCAATTTCACGTGACGCCCATCTACTCAAACTCTGTGGTGGAAGTTGCGCTATTTCCAGTAGGTTAACATAGACTCCTGGCAACTTGTGATCACTAGTTGGCAGCGCCAGTGGAGCTGATGTGCCGAAACTCCCCAAAGCACGCGAAGTCAAGAAGCAAATGAATTTCTTCGTGTCCCCTGAACTCTCATCTGTTCTCGTGTTCTCACCCGGATCATGACAGATCCATTAGGTATTCTATTAGAAGGCAGCGCGATAACGCTGATGTGTTGGTGAGTTTGGCAGCTGCGAAAAGATGAACACTGAAGGATGAGTGATGGCGAGGCAAGATTAGAAGCCACGGGGGGTGGGGGCTTTGAAACAAGAGAAAAGAGTAAATATAGATTTTGAAAAGTCGATGAGTAAGAGATAACCGCGAAGAGAACTAAATTGGTGTTGGGTAAGATCAAGTAGGTTATTGATTTGCTCATTTTGCAGCTATGGTTTAGCCAAGGTAAAAACATTTTTTTAACAATGTCTGTCCCCGGATTTGTAACCATACCTGTCAATATGTGCATTTGAAAGTAACAGACTGGCCGCTACCAATGTGCTGCACCATTGTTCTCGCAGATTGCTGTTGTTGAAGCGTGCATGCTGTGTTGGTAAATGTTTATATACAACATTACCCTGAAGGCTTAGCACTGTAGACCAGAAGAAAGGTAAAATACCGGACTTTTTGGGGAAACTAGTTACACGGTAGAGCGACTGAAAAAAAAGGAAACCTGATTTCTGATTTGTTTGCAGGTCTGCCACACATAAATGTTTCAAATCAGAAACGCTCATTCACGCTCATTTTTGCAGAATTGTTGTCATTCAGCCACAGTGGAGAGTTTTCCAGCATGAAACATTTTGTTAATGTCATGCCACGACATCTCAATAGGATTCGGGTCAGGAATTTGACTACCACTCCAAAGTCTTCATTTTGATTTTCTTCAGCCATTCACAGATGGACTTGCTGGTGTGTTCTGGATCATTGTTCTGCAGAACCCAGGGTGGTTTCGGCTTGAGGTCACAAACAGATGGCTGGACATGCTCCTTCTGGATTTTTTGGTAGACGGCAGAACTTATGGTTCCATTTATCAGAGCAAGTCTTCCATGTCCTAAAGCAGCAAAACAGCCACAGCCAGTCACACTACCACCACCATATTTTACTGTTGGTATGGTGTTCTTTTCTGAAATGTTACTTTTTACGCCAAATATAATGGGCCACACAGCTTCCAAAAAGTTCAACTTTTGACTTGTCAGACCACAGAATATTTTCCCAAATGTCTTGGGGATCATCAAGATGATTTTTGGCAAAATTCAGATGAGCCTTCATGTTCCACACCATGGGAAAAAAAGAGTTGCAAAGCTTGAAATGTGGAATGAGTCTTGCAGTAAAAGGATGAGTTGTGCAGACATCCTGCCTCATTGCCATTCCACCAACATTGCAGTAGTTTATACTCTTATCTAACAGAGCTGCTGCAGTAATTTTGTTTTATGTCTTGACTACAATGACAAAGCTTTCATACAGTCAGGCGACTTGAACTTGAATCACAATTTTCATCAACTTGACAATATCATGAAAGACTTGCAACTCTACTTAGACTTTGACATCAATGACTCCAGACTTGACTCGGATTTTAGTCTGATGACCTGAAAATGTTTTTGATTTTCTGCCCCATTGGAAGCATTTAATTCTGTGTATTAACTAAATTGTGAATGCATTCTTTATCTGTGACTAAGAAATAGTCTTATTTTATTTAAAAAAATAAAATAAAATTATAAAAAGTAAAGTAATAAATAAGTAACTTAAATTATTTATTATCTTCAGAATTGATTTGGACATGCATTCAGATTACAGACTAGTCCTGGGTGTACTTGGTTTCCCTCTCCAAAGTAATGTTGCATACGCTCCAGTGATCATGAGAAGGATAAATAGTAAACATTTGTTTATTCTCTATCAGATCAGAATCAGAATCAGAAAAACTTTATTGCCATTGTAAGTGAACAATTCACGAACTAGGAACTTTCTTTGGCGACTCAGCGCAACGTAGAATTCTGAGTAAACATAGAGCATTAAATAAACATAGAACCAACACTAACTAAACATAGAACCCTGAGTAAAAAGGTGAAATCACTGATAAGTAAAGGCATGAGGGTGTTTTTAGTGCAGGTATTATAAGGTGCCAAAAATACTGGTTATAAAGTGAGCATAGTGCAAATGTTATAAAGTGTTCATGAGTTCAACAGCAGCAGGAAAGAAACTTTTCTTGTGGCGAGAGGTTCTGGTCCGAATGGACCGTAACCTTCTGCCAGAGGGGAGTGGCTCAAATAGTCCATGTCCAGGGTGGGAAGGGTCTGCAAGTATCCGGCCTGCTCGCCCCCGAGTTCTGGAGACGTACAGGTCCTGGAGAGATGGAAGGCTGCAGCCGATCACTTTCTCGGCAGAGCGCAGTGGCCCCAGCGAAGCACACTGTGATGGAGGAGGTGAGGATGGACTCAATGATGGCCGTGTAGAATTGCACCATCGTCTGGACAGGCAGCTTGGCTTTCCTCAGATGCCTCAGGAAGTACATCCTCTGCTGAGCCTTCTTGATGAGGTAGCTGATGGTCTGCGTTTGTCTGAACAAAGAGACAACCAGTATAAAGTCAGTTCTTTACCTTCTGTGACATAAAGATAAAATTACATTGGAAATATACAGGTGTTGCTAAATAAATTAGAATATCATGAAAGAGTTGATGTATTCCAGTAGTTTTATTTAAATAGTGAAACTCAATGCATTGCACATAGACTGCTATATTATGAGAGTTTATGTATTTCAATTCTGATGTTTATACCTGATGGCTAATAAAAACCCCAAATTCAGTATCCCATAAAATTAGAATATTGTGAAACATTTCAAATTTGAAGACGTCTAGAATCCCCTTCTAATCCGCTAATTCTGTTAAACACATGCGATGGCATTTAAATAATTTACAAGTCTAGTCGTGTAGGTTACACAATCACAGGGAAGACTGCTGACTTGATATTGCCCAAAAGACGATCTTTGACATCTTGCGCAAGGAGGGCAAGACACAAAAATCAGTTGCTAAAGAAGCTGGTTGTTCACAGAGCTCTGTGTCCAAGCATTTTAACAGGAAGTTGCAGAGAAGTGAAAGATGTGGTTAAAAAAAAGTGTACAGGCATCAGAGATACCCACAGCCTGGAGAGGATTGTGAAAATGCAGGTAACATTCACAAAAGTGGACTGCAGCTGGAGTCAGTGCTTCAAGAGTCACCACGCACAGACATATGCAAGACATGGGTTTCAGCTGTCATATTCCTTGTGTCAAGTCACTCTTGAACGAAAGAAACATCCAAACCATTTCACCTGGACTAAGGACAATAAGGGCCGGACAGTTGTTGAGTGGTCCAACGTTATGTTCTCTGATGAAAGTCAATTTTGCATAGCTTTTAGCAATCAAAGTCCCAGAGTCTGAGGGAAGAGAGGTGCGAATCTTCGTTGCTTGAGGTTCAGTGTAAAAGGAAAACTAACGAAACAAAAACGTTATGTTACCACCGGGCTCTTTGGCAAAGTGTGCAGCTATGATATGAACTTATATGGTGAAGCCGTTTTGAAAATACGGCCATAAAATCAGTGTTTGGGTTTGTATGCTCAGTTGCCAGTTAGTTGTATGCACTTTTGAATGGTACCATTCAAGATGCTGCAAAATCAGCTATCATCATTTCACAAGAAAAGTGTGACTCACCGCTGAGTGGAAGGTTAATAGATAACGGCGATAGTATCGGTGCAGCAGCTGCAGCGTGAGCAACCAATTTGAGGGTGATGAGCAGCATCTGCAGAAAGAGGAAGGAATGACAGGATGACCTGGAACTTAAAGGGAGATGCATCCCGCCACGCCAAGGTGGCACCCGGAAGTGTGGTGTGTTTTCTGA
Organism: Oostethus manadensis; assembly: GCA_024372805.1. Lineage (NCBI taxonomy): Eukaryota > Metazoa > Chordata > Actinopteri > Syngnathiformes > Syngnathidae > Oostethus > Oostethus manadensis. Next base: position 1,589,918 of record QODF01000036.1, on the reverse strand, counting down.
GGGCCAAAGCCAGTGCGGCCGTCTACCTGGAAGTTTTAGAGCACTTCAGGCTGCTGAGGAACTTTATGGAGATGCAGATTTCTTTTTCCAACAGGACTTGGCACCTGCACACAGTGCCAAAACTACCAGTACCTGGTTTTAGGACCATGGTATCGCTGTCCCTAATTGGCCAGCAAAATCACCTGACCCCAACCCCATGGGAAAAATCAACGTATGATGAATTTATATAGTGTGCAAGTTTCACTTTTTGAGTGAAATTACTGAAATAAATTAGCTTTTTGGTTGTGTATTAATTTATTGAGCAGCACCTGTAGTCATTGTAGGGTCGTTATTACATTATTATTATTATTGAAAATATAGGCAGAGCAAATTGGTACTTTGCTTATGAAATTACTTACTTATGAAATTCATGTTTTCATCTTGCACAATGTTTTTCTCACCAGTGAGCTTGCTGGAAATAAATCCTGACTGTTTTCAGGCACAATTTATTTTGGGCACATTGTGCTTGCAAAAAGCTTTCAAATTGCCTGTAATTACATGCGGCAGTGGGATAGTTGAATGGTTGTGCTTTGGGACAGGTTGGTTACTCAGGAGTTGTGGGCAGGCATTAAAGGCAGCCCACTGGAACTGGACCCATCACGCAAAGAATTGAACCCAAGAGAAAACTGTTCTAAATTGCAATGGCTGAGGTAACAATCCACAGAAGTAACTGGAAAAACAAGAGTAGAAGAAAGATGACGTAATAATGCACGGATGTTTTGGTTGACTCTAAACCTTCTATATGCTTTTTTTAAAGCCTGAATTGTGGGAATGTACAGAGTAGCTGCTAAGGGACCAGCGTCTCCATTCATCCATTTTCTACCACTTATCCTGGTCAGGGTTGCGATAGGGTGGGCTGGACTGACTGGTGACCAGTCAGTGAGCAGGCTAATACAGTAATCCCTTGTTTATTGCGGTTAATTGGTTCCAGACCCCCATGATAAGTGACGTTCTGCAAAGTAGGATTCCTTCTTTTTATATACAAATTTTTCATAGTTATAGCATAGAAAACCTGTTTTTTAACATTATTAGAGCCCTCTAGTCTTAAAATAACACTGCTATACTCACCTTTACACTCATGTTATATATCGAAATATATATATAATCGTACATTTTTTTGGATCAGGCTTTGATATTTTACAGAACCGGTTGGGAACTTTTTTTTCCAAGTGCTGTGGCTACTTTTAGTGGAGTTATATGCACAAATGCAGAAATCTAACAAATGCCGAAAATGGTCCTACGGTATGTCGTGAAGAATCCTTTAAACAATTCTTGGATCCAGACACTGATTCAGATCTCCCCGAAAATGTGATCAGTTCTTGCACATCCAATTTCCGAAAATTCCTGAAAATTTCATTCAAAGCCATTCACAACTTTTGAAGTTGTTTGGTTGAACACAAACAGATGGAACAGATGGAAGTCATTGAGGTCAACGATTAGACAAGGGGTCGGCAACCTTTACTATCAAGAACCATTTTGCCCCCTTTCCCACTAAAGAAAAGTAGTTAGGAGCCGCAAACCATAACATCTTTCTAAATTTTACTCGTTATAACATACACACGTACAATGCACATGTGTAATGGTCCCAAATGGTGGAGTAAACCTCAATAGCTGATGCCGTGAAGAAATGAATGGATAGCCCGTTCCTTTTATCTCACTGGCTAACGTTGCTCGACTTAACGCTCAGTGATTGTTACAAATGTAGGTCTATTTTGAAGAAATGACTACTAAAAAATTGGAGGAACACTTTTTAATCAGAGTATAGTAACCTATGAGTCAAACTTCTGGGATATTGATCCGGTCAGTTAAGTAGCAGAGGGGGTTGTTAATCGGTTTCACCTGCTTTGTTGTTAATGAAATCAACAACAGGCGCGTCAAAAGGGCAACAATGAGACGGACCCCAAAACTGGTTGAGGCCACTGACTCCTCATCTCTTGACACATCAATACGTACCTTTGCAAAAAGGTTTGCTGTGTCTCCCAGCACAGTCTCAAGAGCACGGATGAGATACCAGGAGACAGGTAGTTACTCCAGGAGAGCTGGACAGTGCCGTAGAAGGTCCTTAAACCCTCAGCAGGATTGGTATCCGCTCCTTTGTGCACGGAGGAACAGGATGAGCACTGCCAGAGCCCTACAAAATGACCTCCAGGAGGCCACTGGTGTGAATGTTTCTGACCAAACAATTAGAAACAGGCTTTATGAGGGTGGCCTGAGGGGCCAGACGTCCTGTAGTGGGCCCTGTGCTCACTTTGCGGCACCATACAGCTCGATTGGCATTTGCCATAGACCACCAGAATTGGCAACTATGCCACTGGAGCCCTGTGCTCTTCACCGATGAGAGAAATTTCAACCTGAGCACATGCGACAGACGTGAAAGGGTCTGGAGATGCTGTGGAGAAAGTTATGCTGCCTGCAACATCATTCAGCACGACCGATTTGGTGGTGGGTCAGTGATGGTCTGGGGAGGCGTATCCCTGGAAGGACGCACAGACCTCTACAGGTTAGATAATGGCACCCTGACTGCTGTTAGGTATCGGGATGAAATCCTTGAACCCATTGTCAGAACCTACTCTGGTTTAGTGGGACCTGGGTTCCTCCTGGTCCACGACAATGTCCGACCTTATGTGGCTAGAGGATGCAGGCAGTTCTTGGAGGATGAAGGAATTGATAGGAAGGAAAGGGAGTCACAGCAAGGAAGCTGAAGAGCCCCGGGTTGGCGACCCCTGCACTAGACCATCAGTTATTCCGTGTGTCTGCTTCACCTTTTCCTGAAAGTCATTTGCAGGGCAAGTCAAAGGCTCCTAAAGCCTCTTTTTGTATTCGTCCCACATTAAAAAAGACACAACAATCCCCACCTTACGTAAGATTGCACCCCTCTGAAAAGTGGTTTGAATATGTTTTGGGGCAGCTTTATCCTTCTGAAGCTACAGTCATCCTTTTCACTGCCCTCCTGCCATTGGTCCGACCATGCAGTCTGGCCCTGTGGAAATGGAGAAGCCTTGATCCTACTAAATTTTACTTACTGCTCCTTTGACAGCGTGAGGCCAGGTCAGCTGGAGCAGCCCCCTGGTTGAAACATGCAGGGAATGATGGGGAAAATGTACTTCTGTGGAGGTGAAGAGGATGCATTTACAACAATGGAAAGTGACGTGAGGTGGAAACAGGAGAGGATGTGGGGATTCAGGGAGTTGTGAGGTAATGACAATGTTGATGTCAAGGTCAGGGGTCATCTTAGCCCCAGTGAGTCTGTAGTGTGGAGGTTTCACGCTGTTGCCAGAGCATGCGGCTGCACTTACAGTTGGAACAGACGACATGCTTTTGTCCCTCCTTGATGTGTGAAATTGGCTTTTTGTCGGTGTTGCATGCGAGCAGGTGTGCACATGAAATCACTCCAACATTTTCTACACCGTAGATAACAGTCGGCCTTTCTAAAGTCGCTAATGATGACTTTTGACTGCCACCGTCAGATGTGTTGAATGAACAATACGTCGGTTACCGGGGTCGTAGTTAGCGGTGGTGTAGAACACTGTTGTGACGTTCACGAACGAACCGGTTCTTTTGAACGGCTTGTTAGCATGAACGACGGGATTCATGCGTGGTGCTTATTAGATATGCAATAAACCCAAACACATCCTCAGGATTGAACATTTTCACAGTGCAACAAAATGCACCCCAGGACAGTCCGCCGGCCTACTGAACGGATTGTTCTGGATAACACACAATGATTTTGTGTGGAAATCTTTGCACAACATGCAGAAATTGGCTTTGTTTTTTAATGTTCGTACGCGTTCAAGTCATGGTTTACACACATAGTCATCTAATATCTCAAGTCTTTACCTGGCAGTGGTTATTTCCCAGATAAAACCAGTTAAGGCCAGGCTGGCTTCTTAAAACGTAAAAGGAGCCAGGTTTTTTGAGCGACTCTTTGAAAGAAACGGCTCACCGAGATCCGGGCTCCCCTCAAAGAGCCATGAATCCCATATCTAGTGTAGAATTGCACTGCGACATGCTGAAAGGTTCTAACCAAAAGCTCCACTATGTCCCCAGAAACATGTTCTGTTAGCTCTTGGACTGGGTCTCATTAGACCGGAGACATGTCAGGGTGTGCAAATTTGCAGGTTTTTGTTTTTAAAAAAACGTTCATTTGAATGGTTGTTGGTTGGCATCATGAATTCATCCCAGAACTCGAATTGAAACGGACACTAACCTAATCAGTCCTCCCCAAAAGCAGTTTTCATGGTTTTACACTTATAGTATACATACAGAGAATAATTGGAAACGCATCCAAATACGTACAAATGAAAATTGAACGCGATAAGTGAACATTACAGTACTTGTACCTTTATGTGATTTCTAACCTAATGTCCCCAAAGACTCCACATGGACACCACCTTCCTGTTTTGCCATGAGTTACTGTTTGAAGCCAATAGATGGCTAGACACTTTGTTCATCTCCTAGAGAAGACAATAGTGTGTCTCACACCAAAACGGACTTGCAGTTGCCAGCGTTGCAATAAAGAGGGTGAAACGCTACTGAATTCAAGTTTTCGAGTTTGATGCATGCAAAACTATCAAAACTTGACACTTGGATTCAGTCCGTGTCTTAATAACACAACAAGACCTGCGACATATTGTACGCTAACCAAAACATTTGGATTTCTTTACGCTTTTTTTTACAGAGCGGTTACACCATACGTGGTAATACTGGTAAAATGTACCGCGCACACTACCGCTGTAAGGAATCTTCATGCGTCACTGTTTTTCATCAAAAGGTGAGATTTTGCACTTTGTTCAGCGGTCTTTGAACGCACCATAGTTGTGTGCTGTGACTCCGGTTCCACCTGTTCATCAATCACTACATGATCATTCCCCAGTGGTGAGTACTCGTACATTTTATACTGTGAATGCGTTTAATAAGTGAACCAAGCCCATTTAGGGCTTTTAAACTTGGATTGTGTCCCGAGTGAACAGTGGCGATTGAAGAGAGAGGGGGGCGGTTCTGGAGCGGAATGTTATCTAATGATGACAGTAGCGACATTTATTGCAAATGTTGATCCAAAATTGGAGGAGAATGTATTTATGGCTGCCCGCCACTCGCTGGCGGTCCAGGATCACCACTCCCACAAAAAGTGTGGATCCGCTGCATGTGTTTGCGATTCATGCTGTGACGTTCACATTTCACGCACCATATGTGCACCTCCTCGTGCAATGTGCTTCTGGTGTGGAGTTAATGGATTAAAAAGCTCAAGTCTACTGTGCAGCAAGAGGACCTGCAGAGCTGCATTATTGGGGGAATGTTTGCAGGCGGGCGTGATTGGCTTTATGTTTTATTATCAACTCGGAGCAGAAGTTGTTGGTTTTTAACACACCAGCAAATTCTCTACATCCCTCTTGTAGCATCTGTTCTTGCATCTTACCCCCGCTGGGGTCTTCACTTGAGTCTTTTGCATCCGGGATTTGAGTGTTTACGTATAAGACGTTTCCAATTCCCTGACTGGGCTCCCGTGTTCATCTTCAGCCTTCTTTGCCCTTGTCTTTTCCTTCTCAGCTGCGCGTTGTGGTTCAACGTTTCTGATTCAGATTTAAATGTTAAACAACCCCCCGCCGCGTGCCATTTGTCATTAGGAGGCATGCATAAATTACCCGAGCAGAAGTCGACAGCAGACGTGATTCCGCACACGCGCATGCGCTCAATTCTGGTGTCAGGGTCTGCTTTCCTCAAATCTGCTGTTACATGCTGCATGTCGCTGTGCTTGTCGGGTTTTGCAGGCCACCCGCTACACGCCCACCGCGCCACAGAGGACGGCGTAAATAGCCAGGCTTCGCTACACATCTTAAAAAGAAGCAAGTGCAATGTTAGCACAGCAACTCCCATAAATATGCTGGTGTTGCTACCGTTTGTGTCCTTCCCCCAATATTCAATTGCAATATTCAATATTTCTACTATATACTCGCAACTGAAAAATAACGCATGTTTCAGAATTATACAAAAAGGCCCCTTTCAGGTACCAAGAAGTTGGGGTCAACAATTTAAAGTTGTTCTGCAGAAATGGAGCTTGATCAAGCCTTGGCGTTTGGTGCAACTAGTTCCTACACACTTACTACCTCCTGTATCTGCACAAAAGCAGTATTTGGAAAACAACGTGGTATTATACTCGGGTGAGCATCAACTGAAAAAGTACATTAAAAATGGACAAAAGACAGACCATGTTTTGCTACACATAATTGGGGTTCTAAAACTTTTGACCGGTTGTGTATGTTGAATATTTTGCTCACTTTTCTCCCATTGAGCTGACTTTTCTCACATTTAACTCGTTTTCTTCCCATTTGAGGTAGAAATTAAATAGTAAGTCTAAATGGTAAATGTAAAAATACTGTGTCAAAATGAAAATGGTAAATTGAAATGTTGTCTGGATATATAATATTTAAAATCTAGAAATAAGTATAAATATATACTTAAATATATAATAAATATATACATTAAATATAATAGTTAAATCTAAATAGACGTGTAAACTATAGCTCTAAATATCTATATTAAATTGAAAAAAAATGCTAAAAACACGTTTAATCTATATATAAATTTTAATTAAAATTGCTAAAAATACATTTTGAATGTCCAAAATAATATACAAGTTAACGCTTCAATGTGACTCTAGTAAATCATAGGGACCAAATAATATGCCAGACATTGGAAAGGAGCAGCTGACATCTTGGTGGCTACGCTAGCATTCACTTTTTTTTTAACAAAGACGTTAAATGTCAATTTTCTTTATGTGCATTCTGGCTGAACATCTGGCTGAATGGCTTTTTAAATGCAAATATTTTAGGAGTGAAAGTTTATCTCTCGCTTGTTGTGAAGGAGCTTGCACGGATTCCTCATTAGTGTCATTCTTTATTGTCTAGTTGTTTGATTCCATCTGCACTATGGAAATTGGACTCACTCATCTTCATTTGATTTTGCATTGGCGAGTCAATATTATCATCATAATTCAGTTCGTGTAATTGTCTCTCAGCAGAAATAAGGACAGTTATTTATCAAACAAAATTGGCGCTGGTAGAACGGCAAGAACTCTCTTTGGACTGAATGTGAATGCATTTATCTCCATATGTCTGTATTGCTTGTGTCTATCTCAATCTCAGTGATCCATGGGGGAAATGTGAAAATATATGATAATAAATGTAAAGTAGTGAGTACAGAGGTACCTCGGTTTTTGCTATTAGCGGCTTCTAAAAGGTCAGAGATAAGTCGAGGCGATCTTTTTCTAATGTAGGAAATACCGTCATTTTTGTTGTATAAGACCGTTTTCTTAAGACGCACCCGCTAAATTTAGAGAAAAAAAAGATTTGTAAATACAGTGGTGTAAAAAAGTGTTTGCCCGCGTCCTGATTTACTTTTTCTTTGCATGTTTGTCACATTTAAATGATTTAGTTTGTCAAACACATTTAAATATTAGTCAATGACAAGACAACTGAACACAGTGCCGACTCATCCAAGAGGTCACAAAAGACCCCACGGCAACATCTAAGGAATTGCACTCAGTTAAGACCAATGTTCCAGACTCCACCATACTATAAATAGAACACTGACCGAAAATAGCCTGCATGAGTTCCAACACCAAAACCACTGCTAACCAAAAAAGAACATTAAGGCTTGTTTTAATTTTGCCGGAAAAACTCTTGATGATCCTCAAGACCTTTGGAAAAATATTCATAATATCAAAACATGACAAAACAAAAAAACTTTTTGGAATGTGTGTGTCCCATTACATCTGGTGTGAAGGTAACTCTGCATTTCAGAACATCGTACCAACAATAAAATATGGTGGTGGTAGTGTGATGGTCTGGGGCTGTTTTGCTGCTTCAGGACCTGGAAAACATTTAATGCTAAATGGAACCATGACTTCTGATGTCTACCATCAGAAAAATCAAAAAATCAAAAATCAATACTTCTCAAAAATCCTGAAGGACAATGTCTGGCCACCTGTTGGTGACCTCAAGCTCAAACCAATTTGGGTTCTGCAGCAGGACAATGATCCGAAACACACCAGGAAGTCCAATGGATGAAGAAAAACAAACTAAAGACTTTGGAGCAGCCTAGTCAAAGTCCTGACCGGAATCCTATTGAGATGCTGTGGAATGACCTTAAAAAGGCCCTTCATGCTGGAAAGCCTCCAATGTGACTGAATGACAGCAATTACGCAAAGAATTTTGGGCTGTTTGAAATGTTGTAAGAGACTCATTGCAAGTTATGGCAAATGCTTAATTGCTGCTCTTTATTTGAGAGGAGCCAATTATCAGCTATGAAAAAACTCACAAGCTTGTCGACCCATCGGAAATTGCAGGAGGTCATTATTCAATATAACACTCTGACTTATCCTGTCATCTTACAAAGGACGCTAAAATCATCAAGCATCAACTTAACACTCAAAAAGTAAATATGAAATATACAGTATAATAGTACCAACATGAGTGTAAAATAAAACCTATATTAACGTTTTCTCATAAGGAAAGTTTTCCCATCCCAGCAAACATTTCAATGGAGGACAAGCCGCATAGAAAATGGACAGATGAATGGTTTGATTAGATGCTAAGATGCTGCAATGCTGCCTCTGTCCACCAGAGGGAGCCAGAGAAGCCCAGAGGGAGGCTGACACCATTGCAGGGCCCCGGGAGGCTTAATCGTGAAATGCTTTGCTGGGAGGAAATGCATTATGGGAAAAAATAATCATAATAATTTAAAACTCACATTTGTAATTGTATTGTATATTTCTTAGCTACCTAGAGTTGCTTTGTGAAGAGTTTAGCATTATTTGTAAAATGACACCGTGAGTCAGACTGTTATATTGAGTAATGACCTCCTGTGATTTCCAATTTGGCACTATTAGCACATGATTGACTCCTACCAAATAAGGAGCCAACTTTTCCTCACTGACTCGTGAGCGACACCTTATTTAAACCATTGGTAGTAGTTCTAAAGTAAAAGAGATTAGAGCACAGCTGTAAAAAACCCACACTGCTGCATGAGACGTAAGGTTCAAAGTTTACAAACACGGGCTTAAACACGGGAAATTACAGGAAAGTAAATCTAATCTACTGAATCTTAATTCATTCCGGACACCCAAAATACTAATAAAAAATACATTTTATTGCGAATAATTTTAATTTCCAATGCACAGTGCAAAATAATTATAAATGACTGAGTCACACTTAATTAAAAAAATGCACGTTAAGTAATCACCAACGCGTAAGGTGATTTGTTTTGGGGCTCGGTTGCACATAATGATACAGGACAGGGAAAAGGGACTGCTGTATTTCCTCATTTATTTGGGATTAATTGTTTCCAAACCTGACTGTTATAAGTGAATTTCTGTGAAGTAGGATTCCTTATCTATAAAATGATTGAATATTTGTGTAGTTGGAGCGTAGACAACATGGTTACAAGCTTCTAAACATGCTTTTTAAATTAATAAATCCCTCTAATAACAGAAAATAAGATATATTAGAGATAATAAGTAAGAGATAACATAGACTCACATGTTAGCATCAGTAGAGTTCCTTGTTGTTGTTTTTTTGTCTGGACAGCGCACTTCCTGCGGTGGCTATGATCTCCTCAATGTAATGTAATGGCGGCTCAAGGACAACCAGGTCAGGATGGCTGTAAGTTAGTCATGCTTTTTATTTGAAATACACACTGAGCACTCTGGGATCTAATTTCTTAGACCAGAGTAATTTCGCAGACAAGGCGTGGCGGAAGTGCGCATCGCCTGCGCCTCGCCAGTGGGGCGTGTTTTAGGCGCAATTTGCAATTTTGTGCCAGGCGCAGCATGGCGTAAGTACGCCTCCGTCCCTCCTACCGCCAGAAGTCGGAGTGAGTGAGGAGAGAAGGCTTGGCGACTTGGTTTAACGCAGCCGGATCAAATCTTCACTATTCAATTGAGCTTCACCTTGAAATGTGCCACTGGCGAAGCGCATTGCAAGTTTCGTTGAATATGGATGAAGACAACGGAAGACAGCCAAAACTTCTCCCAGATGTTTGAAGCTCGCAGTGGCCGAATATGCGGTCACGCGAGCAGACCTGCAGGGGCTGATGATGCAAAAGGGGCCTGGGAGGAGATTCCAAGTTTAGTAAATCAGGTTTGCCCTGACGTACTGAAAACCGTTGCCGAGTGTAAAAAACGGTTCAATGATGTCCAAAGAAGGGCCAAACAAAAACACTGAGCTCGGCGGGGGGCCATTGCGTCCTCCAGCTGTCAGTGTTGAGGGTTTTGGTGGGGTTGAGGTTGGTATTACAGGTAAGGTAAGCGTTTTTTTCCCACTAGTAAATATATATATTTTTTTTTTTACCAGAAAGTGGTGAAGGACGACGGTACTTCGTTACGGGACAAAATTTTGGTTACACTTTTGTTGAAAACCCAATCCCACGATAACTCTGGTGTTTGAAAATCGAGGTTCACAAGCCCAGGCAGTGAAATGAGGCTTTTGCAATTCATCACATGTCAGGCCAGCTCAGACGGCCTCATCCTTCTGCTTTAAATTAAAAAAGGGCAGCAAAATACAGAGAAGAAGCTGAATCCTTGCGAGTCCTCGGTGTGTGTTGGTGTGTCTACGGCGGGGGCGTATCAGGGAATCTGGGATAATGGCCTCATCATAACTTCTATTATGTGTGTGTGAAAGCCAGAGTGTATAGGCAAAGCTTAATGTGTCTCTACACATGCCAGTCGTAGTGTGTGAAGTCTGCCACCGTGCCGCCTCATTGCCATGCTAAGTGCTGGGAACCAGTGTGCCGCTCCTCGTAATGCGCTGAGTAATTTTCCCGTTTCAGTCGCTGCCATGTCACCCGCAGCCTGGCAGACTAAATGCAGATAAATGGACTAATGTTGTGCCTTCAGCCCGCTGCCATCAGCCCGCTTCAAACTCCATCTCTGAAATAATAAAGCGTAACGGCTCAAAATGCCACTTCAGTACATTCCCGACCCAAAACTGAGCTGAAAGGAAAGACAACATGAATCTCATATTTGTACTTTTTTGCATTACAAGGTGCTGTTTTGGTTCTCTAATTGTATAATCGAACATCATCAACCCGGACTTTGTTATTGATTGACAACCGATTAATGTGGTCAGAGGCGCAAAGAATGCTAACAAAAAAAAATCCGCTGCACAAAGCTCGATCTCCATCGACCCCTAAAGACGATAGAAATACAAAAAGTGCAATAATGGAAACACCAGGCAGCTCAGCACTGGCAGCAAAGGAAAGGCATTAGATAACATGTTTTATTTGCATTATTTATTAAAATGGAGCATGACTTGAATTCAATTCGGGGGGCAATGTGTGCAAGGTGGGTAGTGGTTAGAATGTTTGCCTCACAGTCATGATAACCGGGTTTGGATCTCAGTTGGAACATCTCTGTATGGACTTTGCATGTTCGCCCCAAAACATGTTAGTGTAATTCTGGCCCACAACTTTTTTACTGGCCCTCAGCACACTCTAAAAATATACTTTTACAATTAAATTTAAAAAGAAAATGCAATAAACGGCAAAAATTTAAAAAAAAAAGTGCAGTAACTTAAAGTAAAAATAAGACAGTCGACATTTTTAAAGAATAAACTCATAAAATAATGAGAAAACAAATAACATAATTTTAGTAGCATTAAGTAAAATTATGTTTTTTATCATCATTTAATGAGAAGCAGATAAAATTATAATTTTGGGCAAATTAGTTTGTGGAAATACTTATAATGTTATGAAAATAAAAGTACATTTACTGGAAGAAAGTTGAAATAGACTGTAAAATTGAAAAAAAAACAGTGGAAATTATTATACAATAAATATATGGTATATAATAGTGTAGTGTATAATATAAAAGTATATAATAAATAAATGCTAATTTTTTGGGCATAAGATCATAATACTATCAGGAAAAATAATCTCATTTTAGTAGCATGTAGTTGAAAAAAAATACATATATATATATAATTTTATTATTTTGTTTTTATTTTTTAAAGTCATAATATTATTTAGAAACAAAGAAAATAAAATAAAACGTTTTAATTTTTGGAAAATGTGTTAGAACACTGTAATATTATGGAAAAAAAGCCTAGAAATTATAGGAATAAAGTCATTATATTATGAAAATAAATATTTGGAAAATAATAAAACAGCAAAAATGGTTAAAAAACATAACAAAGAGAGGAAACACCAAAATGCATACTTATTTACACAATATCAAAGTGGTCATTGCAGCCTTTCATTTTCCAGTATGTGGCCCTCACTGGAAAAAGTTTGGACACCCCTGCAGTAATCCCTCATTTATCGTGGTTAATTTGTTCCAGACCAAACCATGATAAGTAAATTTCCCCAAAGTAGGATTCTGCAGGTATATATGGAATATTTTTATAGTTAGAGCATTGAAAATCTGTTTACAACCTTCAAAATACATTTTTTTTAACATTATTAGAGCCCTCTAGATATGAACTAACACCCCTATAGTCACTTTTACCCAAAGTATTACCCAACGTAGAGTAAATACGCTATGAAACGGTAAATGAGACTCATGCTCGTGTGTGTCCCTATAAATGCGTTCCCAAAGGGGAGCAGCGTGAGTAGGGGACAGGAGGTGACATCGGGGGTTTCAGCTTGCCGCGAGTAATGGTATCCGTGTTTTTATCAGGGATTGTTGTGCTTGTTGTGAGACAATTCAAACCTGCAATAAAATCCTGTTGTTCCGGTGATCAGGTCAGGTGCGTGCATCTCACCGGACATCACAGTAGCATTACTGACACCTAGTGACCAGTGTACAATACTGCATGTCTTCAACGTCTTTGAATGCGTCTTCTGAATGCCTTATATTTGTATTTTTGTTCATGTAACCATTTTTATGCTTGAAAATGCTTAAATTAGGCAAAAATAAGTAATTTAAAAAAAAATATGAATACTTTGTAACTAATAATAGCCTGTATTGAACCAGAAAACAAAAATATTCATTTAATATAGTAAAATTAAGCCGTGACATTAAAGCGGTCTTGGATGGGTGCATGGAAAATGAGAGACCAAAAAGATATTTTTCAATTGCGTTTTTTCTGGATAATGAAAACTGCAAGTGTTTACTTGCCTCCTGCTTGTCCTCAGGGTCACATTGACTCCATCTTGTATTTCTTGCTCGTGTCAATGCCTTTATGGAGACAGACACTGAGGCGAGCAGGTTAACTACCTTTCTGAAATGTGTTCTTGACCAGCCAATCAATTATGACCCTGTGTGGCATCAGGCAAGGGTGACGCCGTCACGAGGGGAGGGAATCGAGGCATCTTGACCCGGGATAATGGTGGTGTAATGGGACACGCTCTGGAAAGCGCGGAAGCTCCCAACTGGACGCTGTCTTACCTCCCCCGGTCTTAGTGCACTGCTTCATTAAACTCTCTTTAGCACCGCCTCCTCAACTTTGGTTTCCCACTTCATCTTCTTCTCGGACTATCTATGGGCTTCACTTCTCAACCGGGATTTGCATCGTGCATCGTGTTATGTTTGTGGAAAAAAAGGTTTGCAGGCCGGTGTGGCCAGGATGGAAAATTCTCCTCCGGATGCCATCTGATATGTGCATGGATGATAATCCTGACTCATCCTCCAATCTCATGCTTTCAATTCACCGGGCAAACAGAAAGCAAAAATTGCCCGCCCAGATGAGCTTCAGCTTGTATGCTCTGATTGGGCAAGTGCCGAAACGGCTGATGATGTTTAAGTAAGGTTATATATAAAGTATGTCTGCACAGATGAACTAAAGTCTACTTCCCGTAACAGGGATAAGAGTGAACTAAAAGCAAGTGACAGAAGACTGGAGTCAGACGGTGGAATCAAGCAAAGACCGCCTGATGGAGGTCGTGTTTGTGCAAATTATTAACGAGACACGTCAGAGATCTGTCAGAGATTCAGTCGAGGGGCAATCGAAAGGGATAACATCCTCACTCACTAGCCACAACATTAAGCATGATACATACCGTAATCCCTCGTTTATTGCGGTTGTTTGGTTCCAGTCCTGACCGTGGTAAATTAATTTCCACAATGTAAGATTCCTTATTTATAAACCCAATATTTTCATAGGAATCAAGTTTTTAGGCCTTCTTAATATGATTTTTAACATGGTTAGAGCTCCCTAGACTTGAACTAACAACCCTATAGTCACCTTTACATTCATATTATCCAATAAAGTAGACGCGAGTGTATAGATAAAAGACATTGAGGGGTGGCATGGCTCAAGTGGTAGGAGTGGTTAGCTCCCAACCCGAAGGTTGCTGGTTCAATCCTCCATTCACTTCTGTGGTATGACCGCAGTCGTGGGTGTGGCGTAATGCAACCATATCAAATCAAAAGACACTGAAGACATAGACAGGTCTGGTGTGAGTCGCATTAAAGGGAGCAGAGTGAGTAGCAGACAGGAAGTGGCGTGAGGGCTTCAGAGTTAAGGTACATACGCTTTGCAATAAAGACCTGTTGTTCCGGCGATCAAGTTTGTTTCTCGACGGACATAACAGTAACATTACTGACACCTAGTGGTCAGTGTGGAATACTACACCTTGTGTTTGAACGTGTCGTCCGAATGCCTTATACATCGAAAATACACAAATACTCTCTAGAACACTTAGTTTAGGCGTCAATGTGCATTTTTATTGCGAGTAAACCGTATTTAACCATGAAACAGTGTGATTTATGAATATATTTTTGAAAAACCGGAATACCGTGAATTTTGAATCACGACATGGCGAGGGCCGCACGGTGGCTGAGTGGTTAGCACATTGGCCACACAGTCAGGAGATCTTGGAAAACCTGGGTTCAAATCTCCGTTTGGCATCTCTGTGTGGAGTTTGCATGTTCTCCCCGTGCGTGTGTGGGTTTTCTCCGGGTACTCCGGTTTCCTCCCACATTCCAAAAACATGCATGTTAGGTTAATTGGCGACTAAAATTGTCCAAAGGTATGAATGAATGTGTGTGTGAATGTTTGTTTGTCTATATGTGCCCTGCGATTGACTGGCGACCAGTCCAGGGTGTACCCCGCCTCTCGCCCAAAGCCAGCTGGGATAGGCTCCAGCATCCCCGTGACCCTAATGAGGATAAGCGGTACAGAAAATGAATGAATGAATGAATGAATGACATGGCGAGGGACAATGGTACTGGATTTGCCTCCTCTAGTGTGGCTTGAAAAAAGTCGGCAATGCATAAACCGCAGTGCATTCACACGGACTACACGTGGAAATACATTTTTATTCCGACCCGGCTGTCAAACTCAAAACTAGTCCGACTTCATACAGGATGTCATTAGTTTTCGCATGTGGGTGCTGTGCAATTGATCATCATCATCCGGCTGTCCGTGCTGGAGTTCTGATTTGCCTGCAGTGTGATGATTGAGCAGCGGGTGAGATATATTTAGATAAAATGGTAAAAATGTGGTTATTAAGTCTGCCTCACAGTCAGGAGGCTCTGGGTACAAATCTTGCCTTTGGGTTTTCTCCTGGTAATCTGATTTCCTCGCAAAAACATGCATGTTAGGTGAAGTGAAGCCTTTAATTGTCCAAATGTGTGAATGTAAATGTAATTATCCAGATGATACACGATCGGTGACCAGTAAGTTAGCTGGGACAGGTTCCAGCCTGAACACTCCGGACACTGGAAATAATAAAGCAACACTGCATTACTGTTGAATGGTTTCTTCCAAAGACAAAAGTCTTCAATCACTCTTGAGATCTGAAACCAGTTGGATGTAAGAAAATAAGGAAATTACCCGAGATAAGTATTTCAGGTACTGGAAAGGCTTGTGGTACAAGACCACTCTGTTCCGCCTCCTTCCTCCGATCGCTTTTTGGAATAACCAGCAACTGATAACCCAAACTCTATTCTGAAAGTAATTTGCCAGACCGGCGGCCAAGCACCTGTCCCTAGCACGGCTTCTGTCCCCGAAGTCATCGCTCTTCACGGCGCGCGTCTGCTGTAATTGGCTGTGGTCGGATTCATTTACAGTTCCGATCGGCCAATCAGATTAGCTCGGTGTCGTGCGACGGTGTCGGCCGTAGCGCAGACGGCGGCGAAGGGTGACGCTACAGAATCCGGTGGGTTTTCCGAGTGAGTTTGTTTCGACAAGGTGTGGGACCGACCGACAGATGGATGGCGGGAACCTGGAAGACATGACGGAACATTGAGGAGTATCCTTTGTGATAAAACACACACATGAGTGCAGATACCTCCTGCTCACTCCCTGACATTCTCCAGAGAAAAGAATGGAGTGGAACTATGACTCATGCGGAAGCCTTTCACAATGCGTGAAGCTTTATTTGACCTCAGTTCTTTCTTTGGGGGTCTTCCATGCAGTTATCACCTCCTGCCTTATCTCTTCTATCCGTTGATGACATCCAAAAAGGTGATTTATTTTTTGAACATATTTTCCACAGCAGGAATCAGTGTGTGTGTGTGTGTGTGTGCGTGTGTGTGTGTGTGTGTGCTAGGAGCGAGGAAATTGTACTGTTGTGCTCGTAAAGTCAACACATGCCTGGACAGCGCGTGGGGAGTAATGGAGTCCCTGAACCACAGGATGAAGGTCCATGTCTTTAGTGCTTCTGGTCTTGCTTTATGGCTATGAGACCTGGACATTAAGCAATGGCCTTAGACATCGAGTGGCCTCAAGGGCGCTACCTGAGGAAAATATTTTGGTACCAATTGGACGACCATGTCAAACTGTCAGTTTCTCGAGAGAAGCCCTATGGGACTTGGATCATTTGTGAACAACAAGTAACTGATTGGCCATGCGGCATCGTGATCTGGAAATGCCACTCTCTGCCCTACAAGAGAGGAATTAAAGGGGAGCTACTATACTCATATCCGGGCCTTTATATTGAGTTCTGGACTCCACACCATAACCCACACAGAAAGCGTTCTAGATCTTACAGACGCTGCGTCTTTTCCTGCAGTGTTTCTTTGGGTTTCCTACCGGCCGCCCAAACGATCCGTGTAGTTTACTCAACCCCTGGTTCTCCTCCAGGTACGCCTCCTACCGAGCTCACTGCGCAGTTATTGGTCACACTCCCATGTGATCCCCTGGACGTCCGGACAGCCGCTGAACCCCACTTCCTAGGGGGTACAGGAGTTGATAGTAAACATTTGTCTTGGTAGTTTCATCATTACTTACACTAAATAAACAGTTAGGACACTGATAAACTGTTGCCCTTCTGACTCTTCAACACAAAGTAATGTTGGAAAGGTGTCAGCGGATACCGTAATGCGGCTTTTTAGTGGTAAACAAAATTAGCTTTCCCTCAAACCCGAACAAACATTTCCTGGGGGCCATTGCTCAACTTTTCCCATATAGGGACGCCCAGGCTGCATGACGTCAGCGGGTAGAGCAGTCTAAAATGCTTTCAGGCCTCACTTCCAAATCATTACCTGACGCGTTGGCATCATTTAACACGAGCGTACTACATTGGAAAAACATGTTTAGGTCAGAAAAGAGGAAAAACCTAATAGGTCCTCTTCAAGTCTTGTGCTTCTTTTGGGATGGCCTATGACAAGTAACACTCTTGTCATTTATTTCCCTTCTAAAAGTCGTTTATCCCCAAGATGGAGCACACGCATCCCAGATTTCAGTCATACCTCCCCTTGCAGGGGGAGAAATGTGTACTTTTCAAACAGTCACCGGTCACAATGTCATCTTTCATTGTACTTCTACAAAGAAAGCCGAGCGCCAAAAGACAAAACCGGAAAGACACAAGAGGCAACGGTAAAGTAGAAAAGCAATACCCTAAAGCCAAAAATGTCAGCAGAAAGCAAGTTTCCCTATTCAAAAAGCAAAGGGTAGGAGGAAGGGGGGGAAATTGCGTAGCCCGGAGATGTGGATTATCCCTGACAACTCCGAGAGTCAATCAGTCTTCTTGCTGCCCTCATCTGTGGACACACCTGGGGGAGCGTTGGAAACCGCCGCACGGGGACGAGCGGAAGCAAAGTGACATAAAGACTGAAAGAAAGGCGCCGAAGGTGGAAGGCGATGAAGTCTTTGAAGAAAGTTCTCCCTGTTGTTTTGCTCGCAGCATTCTGCAAGGCGGCACTTGTTCCGCGGCTGCAGATTTAGAACCGCTTTAACACCGGAGCCGACTCTAACCGGCACGGACGTGAACCAGATTAGACATAATGAAAATTCAATGAGTTTCTTGCAGAAAGCATATTTTATAAGTTTAATATTATACGTTTATGTGCAGAAAACAATTTGAAGTGCATGTGAGTGACGGTGAAAGGGATAAACAAACATTTACGGTTCATTAAAGACGTGATTCTCGGCGTGGCTGAATACAGGGAGGCGGTTGCGGTCGATCTCGCGGCCACATCGCGTCTTCGGGAACAGTCACGTCATCAATGAAGGCAATGGACTTTAACTGTGTTGTTATGAAAAAAGAGGGGTTGCGTTCAAAGACACCTCGTCATTTAAGGTCGACTCACATTCTGAGTGTTTTTTTCTGGGATTTCTGAGCCTACCTAAATGATGATCCACTTGTTGTTCTTCTTTGGCTGTCTGTTTATTTAAACCCTACATACACGCATGGTGAACATGTTCGGAGTGTCCGTGAACGCACCACACTGCAGTGTGGTGAGAATGAGGAAGAGCATGTGTAAATAAATGACGTATGCACCATTAACTTTAATTTTGACAGCCCTAATGAACGATATAAATTTGACGGACATGTGCAATGGAAGATGTCACTTCAGGCGCCTTTGTTCACTGCTACTACCCAGGAACCTAAATAGCTAGTCTTTCCTGCCTGGCAATTCAGAACTCAGCATCCTTCTACCAATATATTCACTATCTCTCCTCTGGACATGTTTGAACCATTTCAGTCTGGACTCTCTGACTTTATTTCGAAACCTGTAACATGTGCTGTCCCTCTCATGTGCTCATTCCTGATCCTGTCCATCCTGGTCACACCCGAAGAGAACCTCAGCATCTTCATCTCTGCTACTTCCAGCTCTGCCTCCTGTCTTTTCCTCAGCGGCACTGTGTCTAAACCAAACAACATCGCCGGTCTCGCCACAGTTTTGTACACCTTTTCTCTCACCGTTTTGGCAGAGAATTGCAAGTCACGTGCTCAGCCCCCCGCTGAAGCGCTATAACAGGATCAAGACGCTCCTCGGAGCGGACGAGCAGTGACTGCGCTGTAGCGTAATTCAGCCTTTAGTGTGTGCGTCCTATGGAAGTGTAGCATGCTCGGTTTCACTGTGTAAAAATAACTTCCCAATAAGGTGGACTAATAAAGTGTCAAACGGAAGGCTGTGTAGGATTAATGTCATATTATGTCCGTTTTTACCAGCTGCCGAGATGCAAGATGGCAGCACATCAAAGGTGATTGGATTACTTCAGATTTACCATAACCCAATTGAGACACAATGGGATTAACCGTTCCACTAATACCACCATGGCCGACCGCTCAAAGAGCTGCCACGTCTCCTTCTGGATGCGGTGCCTTTACAGTCCGTTAATTGTATATGTTACCGGGCATCGCGGTGGAGTACGTGACTAGCACAAGGTTCCGGGTGCAAATCTCAGCGCAGAACTCTCTGTGTGGACTTTGTTCTCCCTGTGTGTGCGTGGGCTTTCTCCGGGTCGTTTGGATTCCTCCCACAGACCAAAAACATGCATGTTGGTGTAATTGGGGACTCTAAACCAGGGGTGTCCGAATCAAAGGATACGTGGGCCACTTTGATATTTTACATGTTATAAACCAAACCATGTAGCCATGCTAACACACTTTATGTATTTAAAGAAAAAATAGCCTCTGTTTTGTGTGTTTTGTGTAGGTGACAGTGTCCTATTTTTACTGCACTGTTTTTTTTTTCCCCCATTTTGAACTGCGTAATCTTTTCTGATGTTTTTCATAACACTCTGACTTTACTCCCAAAATACACTGCTCAAAAAATAGAGGAACACTTTTTAATCAGCGTATATTAACCTATCAGTCTGGGATATTGATGTGGTCAGTTAAGTAGCAGAGGGGGTTGTTAATCCGTTTCAGCTGCTTTGTTGTTAATGAAATCAACAACAGGCGCATCAGAGGGGCGACAATGAGACAGATCCCAAAACAGGAATGCTTTTCCAGGTTGAGGCCACTGACTCCTTATCTCATATGGCTGTTTGTTTACTGACTGACTTTCTACTGCTGTAGTTTTTCATTTGGCTTGGATCAAAATCCCTGTTGATAGCACGGACGCTACAAGTAGTGCACAAGTAGTCCAACCCCTCCAGGATGGCACATCAGTATGTATCGTTGCAAGAAGGTTTGCTGTGTCTCCTAGCACAGTCTCAAGAGCATGGAGGAGATTCCAGGAGAGAGGTAGTTACTCCAGGAGAGCTGGACAGGGCCGTAGAAGGTCCTTAAACCCTCATCAGGATGGGTATCTGCTCCTTTATGCAAGGAGGACCAAGATGAGCACTGCCAGAGCCCTACAAAATGACCTCCAGCAGGCCACTGGTGTGAATGTTTCTGACCAAACAATCAGAAACAGGCTCCATGAGGGTGGCCCGAGGGCCCGACGTCCTGTAGTGGGCCCTGTGCTCACTGCCCAGCACCGCAGAGCTTGATTGGCATTTGCCATAGACCACCAGAATTGGCAACCACTGGCGCCCTGTGCTCTTCACCAATGAGAGCAGTTTCAACCTGAGCACATGCGACAGACGTGAAAGGTTCTGGAGATCCCGTGGAGAACGTTATGCTGCCTGCAACATCATTCAGCATGACCGGTTTGGTGGTGGGTCGATGATGGTCTTTCAACTTTATTCTTGCAATGTCACAACTTTTTTCCAACCAAATTTTCCAAAAATTGCATCATCTGCTTTTTTTTCAAATAAAGTGGAAATACACTTTTTTCATAGTATTACAATCTTACATATTTTAAATTTATATTGACTTTATTCTAATATTTCTTCTTTATTGTCATAAAACGGCTGCTCTTTTTTCCCAGTTGTTCTTGTTGGTTTTTTTGCTTTTCTTGTGTAATTCTCTTTTTAAAATATGTTGGGGCCAATTAAAATAAAAAAAAAGGTTAAAAATGGCCCGTGGGCCACACTTTGGATACCCTTGCTCTAAATTGTCCATGTAAGACTTTGATTTGTTGTTTGTCATATCAGGGGTGTCCAAAGTGCGGCCCGGTGGCCATTTTAAGGGCCTATTTTGCTGCATGTACCTTTACAGACCTTTATAAGACCTATAAAGAGAGATATAACATTATAATTTTATATTATATATAAGTAGCACAAGATTTAAATATTAATATCATTATAAAATATATTTTAATAGTTGGAAAAAAACACAACAGCAGAAAAAAATGTAATTTAATGAAAATAAAGGCAAAACAATAATATAAATAGGTTTTATTCTAACAAAAAAAGAGAAAATTAACTCAAAATATTATGTGGAAAAATTGTCATTTTAGTACCATAGAGTTGAAACATAAAAGCAAAAAAAGCATTATTTTTTAGAAGTTGTGACAGTATGAGACACAAACACAACAAAATAAAATTTTGGAAAATTAAGTTGGGGGAAAGTTATTACATAATAGGAATGAAGTTATAATATTATGAAAATAAAATGTAAGAAAATAATTTTTAAATAAGATTTAAAAATTGTCAAAATGGTTAATAAACAACAGCAAAAATGGGAAAAAAGAGCACTGAACTTCATACAACTAATAATTTCAAATTTTGGACACGCCTGGTTTATATGCACCCTTTGACTGACCGCCAACCAGTCCAGGGTGCACCTCACCCCATGGCCAACGTCAGCTGGGATAGGCTCCAGCTCACTCGTTAATTTCATCGTATTGAAACCAATGAATGAATTGTTAGTGACAAATACTGCCTACTAAAATGTCTTAAAGTGTATAGCAGTTAACAGGTTCTTGACCCAACCTTGATAAATTTATTTTCACAATTCAATGTTAATAAAAGAAAACGTTTCGCATTTGGAGCATGGAAAACATGATTTGTAAATTTGGTTTTTAAAAGGCTAACCAGTTAGCCTCAAATGTATTTACTCTAAACAGACAAAGCCACCAAATTACCACTTCCACACGTAATGGAAAAATAACTTCTCTTTATCGTGTCGGACATGCCATGGCTGACGCTGTGGTAGAAGGCCAAGGCGGCTCACGGTCCTGGTGCGTCCTATTTGCAGTATGAGTAGTTTCACGACAAGACTATGAGCTAACAGGTATCATCTCACCCACCCGAAGCTTCACGTGGGAATACAACGTTCCCCATCACCAAGAGACTCATCATTTTTGCATCACTCTCTTTACTTTAATCTTCCTTTGGAGCTGGAGGTGGGTTGAGAGCTGCAGGGCTCCGTGGAGTCACACCCTCTTCGGAAAGTTTTGACAAAGCGGTGTTACTCAGAGGCCCGGCACACAAAATTCCAGGCTGATGAAGACGAGAAGGGGAGAAGAGGACGGGGAAGGCCGCATGAGTGTTTGGGTGTATTCCTTCACATCCTGGCCGCCACGCCGTGAACAAAAGGCGGGATTGTCTCCTTTCTGTTCATGCATTGTTCATCACAGATATGCGACTACTTGTTACTTCCCTCCCCGTGTCCTCATGCCAGTGGCAGGATAATTGCTCCATAATGAAGGTCTGCAAGAACCTTTGACGCCTCCCTATGGGGCATTTTCCGCGAACATTTCGGACTCAACCACCCTTGATTGGGGGCCATTGTGGTTTGGTTGTTATGGTGACTGTAATAATAGAGACTTGAAAAGGGAAAATTGTCTCCTGGTGGCAAGTGAACTGCTACCCACATCATGTCACAAACAAGTCAGTTATTATATTCTGAAAATATAACATGAAAGAAAATGGAAACGTGAGCAGAAATCCTACAAGAATTACGTCAACATTTTGCTCAGCTTATTCGGGCACGGGTTGCGGGGGCAGCGGTCTCAGTAGGGAAATCCCGACTTCCCGGTCTCCGGCCACCTTTTCCTCTTCCACCGGGAGGACACCGAGGGGTTTCCAGGCCAGCTGTGAGACATAACCCCACCAGCGTGTCCTAGGTCTGCCCCGGGGCCCTTCCCGGAACACCCCACCAGGTAGGCGTCCGGGAGGCACCCGGACTAAATTCCCGAGTCACCTTAACTGGTTCCTCTCGATGTGAAGGGGCAGCGGCTCTACTCTGAGCTCCTCCCGGATGGCCGAGCTCCTCACCCTATCTCTTAGGGTGAGACCGGCCACCCTACGGAGGAAACTCATTTCCGCCGCTTGTATTGCTTGACCACAGGTGAGGGTGGGAACATCCACCACGACGGTCCGGTACAGCGACCACATTACTGCAGACGCCGCACCGATCCGTCTGTCAATCTCAAGCCCCAACCGTCCCTCACTCGTGAACAAGACCCTGAGACACTTGGACTCTTCCAACTGGGGAAAGACCTCACTCCCAACCCGGAGGGTAAAGTCGACCCGTTTCCGACTGAGAACCGTGGCCTCGGATTTGGAGGTGCTGAGTCTCATCCCAGAAGCTTCACACTCAGCTGCAAACCGCTCCAGGAAACGCTGAAGGTCACAGCCTGATGGGGCCATAAGGACCACATCGTCTGCAAATAGCAGAGACGAGATCCTAAGGTCGCCAAGCTGGACTCCCTCAACACCTTGACTGCGTCTAGAAATTCTGTCCATGAAGATTATGAACAGAATTGGTGACAAAGGTCAGCCTTGGCGGAGGCCAACGTTCACCGGAAACTAGCTTGACTTACTAAATATAAATTTAAATCATTTATATTATATAATATGAAGTTAACAAATTGAAAGAAAAAAGATAACGGGAATAACAACAAAATGTTAGGAAACAAATCATCGTTTAGGTACCATGCAGGGGAAATATAATTATAAGGGGGAAAAAAGTTGTAATATTAGGACAACCGAACACATCAAAAAAAGTAGTAAATTTTAAAAATGTAATTGTGGAAAATAATATTAGATCGAAATATTATGGTATAGTTGGAAAATTGTAAAGAACACAACAGCAGATATGGGAAAAAAAGCTCTAAGGATACAAGAATAAAGTCAAATTTTACCTGGAAAATTTGTAGTCTGACAAGAAAAAAAGTTTACTCGCAAAATTAAGAGGAAAGAAAATGTCATTTTAGTAGCATGGAGTTGAAATAATAAAAAAAAAAATACATTGTTTTGTCAAAGTTTTAGTATTACAAAAAAGAAAAGATGGAAGATTTGGTTCTGAGGAAAGTTCAGGAAAGTAGGAATAAAGTCATAATTTCAAGAAAAGACCATTTATGAAGAATTTTTTAAAGAAGAAGCTTCTCCACATACTGTATGTTCCAGGGAAGGATGAGCACAACAACCTCACAGATAGTCCTTACTTACCTGCGACTGACAGCGGCTGCAAAGGGGAACTGAGCAGAAACTACGCTTTTGCTGTAAACCTCACTAGAACTGGTTTCGCCCCGTTAGGAGATCAAGCCAGAAGGATTTGTGGTGTGCCACATTGATGATGGTGAAAGCACATTGCACCATGACTTGACATTTATTGCATATAACCATCGGCTTGTTACACCCGCAGCACATCACCGTGCCCGTCCTTTGAGTCGGGGTTAAAAGCCCATTTTTCATTTACTGATCTTATCTCTAGGTGTTAATTGCACGATGACCTACTGAACTGTTTTGGATGCTGTACGGTTTTTTTTTTGTTTTGTTTTGTTTTAAGAACCTCTTTCATTCATTCATTTTCGATACCGCTTACCCTCATTCGGGTCGCGGGGAACCTCTTATCTCAGTTCAACAGAGGAAGCAGGGGGGGGGAAAAAACGGAACGCCAGCCTAAAAAGATAACTGTATGAAAATTGTAAATGCTCTTTAGAATAACACCGGCATCAGATAACTTTACTCTTCAATTAGAATGTGACGAGCGAAGTAAAGTCACATTTGACAAACCGAGCTCGCATAGTCATTTTTTTACCTCTGCTCTTTTCCGTGTGCTGTCGGAATTTTTAACATTTGCACCACAAACAAGATATTTTGTTCCTCTCTGTGCGTGTAGGCAATCCTCCAGCTACCGGCACCGGGACCTTGATCATCTACCTTGAAGATTACAATGATAACGCCCCCTATGTGGTACCATCGGTAGCGCAGGTGTGTGAAGACGCACATGATATGAACGTGGCCATAGTTGGTGGACGGGACAAGGACCTACCGCCCAACGGGGCGCCGTTCAACATAGAACTGGGAAAACAACCTGGACTAGATAAAACATGGAAAGTCACCAGAGTCAACTGTGAGTATTTCCACTTTTTTCGCGTCTATTACACAAGGTTGGAGTTACAGTGATTGGTTCCGGGTTCGCAACGAAGGATTCCTTATTTACAGTAGTGTTCAAAATAAGAGCAGTCCAGTGTGACTAACCGGATGAGTCGCTGTTATTAGTGTATTTTTATTGCTACATGGCAAACGAGTTACCAGTAGGTGTAGTAGATTCTCAGAAAACAAACACCTCCCAGCATTCACGATATGCACATTCTTAAGGTCGTGCAATTGGCAATCAGTTGGGAGGAGTGTGTTCAATGAAATAGCAGTGTGGCATTCAATTAGTGATTAGTGAACCATCCATCCATTTTCTTCCGCTTATCCGAGGTCAAGTGGCGGAGGCAGCGGCCTAGGCAGGGAAGCCCAGACGTCCCTCTCCCCGGCCACTTCGTCCAGCTCTTCCTGGGGGATGCCGAGGCGTTCCCAGTCCAGCTCAGAGGCATAGTTTCTCCAGCGTGTCCTGGGTCTTCCCCGAGGCCTCCTACCGGTTGGACGTGCCCTGAACACCTCCCCAGAGAGGCGTCCGGGAGGCATCCTAACTAGATGCCTGAGCCACCTCATCTGGCTCCTCTCAATGCGGAGGAGCAGCGGTTTTACTCCGAGTCTCTCCCAGATGACAGTGCTTCTCACCCTATCTCTAAGGGAGAGCCCAGCCACCCTGCGGAAAAAACTCATTTCGGCCGCTTGTACCTGGAACATGAGCTTTGGGTAGAGCATAGGTGAAGGTAGGAACTCACATCGACCGGTAAATGGAGAGCTTTGCCTTTCGGCTCATCTCTCTCTTCACCACGACAGACCGGTGCGGCGTCCGCACCACTGCAGATGCTGCACCAATCCGCCTGTCTATCTCGTGTTCTATCCCTCACTTGTGAACAAGACCCCAAGGTATTTAAACTCCTCCACTTGCGGCAGAACCTCATCCCCGACCCGGAGATGGCACTCCAGCCTTTTCCGGGCGAGAACCATGGACTCAGATTTGGAGGTGCTGATTTTCATCCTATCCGCTTCACACTCAGCTGCGAACCGATCCAGTGAGAGTTGAATGTCACTGCTTGATGAAGCCAGCAGGACCACGTCATCTGCAAAAAGCAGATACCAAATCCTGTGGCCACCAAACTGAAACCCCTCAACGCCCTGGCTGCGCCTGGAAATTCTGTCCACGAAAGTAATGAACAGAATCATTGACAAAGGGCAGCCCTGGCGGAATCCAACTCTCACTGGAAACGGGTCCGACTTATTGCCGGCAATGCAAACCAAACTCTGACACCGGCCATACAGGGAACGAACTGCCTGGATTAGGTGGTCCGATACCCCATATTCCCGGAGCACTCCCCACAGTATTCCCAGAGGAACACAGTCGAATGCCTTCCCCAAGTCCACAAAACACATGTAGACTGGTTGGGCAAACTCCCATGCACCCTCAAGGACCCTGCCGAGAGTATAGAGCTGGTCCACAGTTCCTGGATGAAAACCACACTGCTCCTCCTGAATTCGAGATTCGACTATCTGGCGGATCCTTCTCTCCAGAACCCCTGAATAGATCTTGCCGGGAAGGCTGAGAAGTGTGACCCCACGATAGTTAGAACACACCCTCCGGTCCCACTTCTTAAAAAGCGGGACCACCACCCTGGTCTGCCAGTCCAGGGGCATCGACCCCGATGTCCACGCGATGCTTCAGAGTCGTGTCAATCAAGACACGCCCACAGCATCCAGGGCCTTAAGGAACTCCGGGCGGGTCTGATCCACCCCCTGGGGCCTTGCCACCAATGAGCTTTTTGACCACCTCGATAACCTCAGCCCCAGAGATAGGGGAACCCGCCTCAGAGTCCCCAGGCACTTCTTCCCCTCCTGAGACGGCGGCTGGTGGACCAGAATCTCTTTGAAGCCATTCGGGATGTCGTTATTCATGGCCTCTCCGAACTCCACCCATGTTCGAGTTTTTTCCTCAGTGACTGCCAGAGCCTCAGACCGCTTGGCCTGCCGGTACCTGTCAGCTGTCTCCAGAGTTCCATGGGCTAAAACGGCCTGATAGGACTCTTTCTTCAGCTTGACAGCATCCCTCACTTCTGGTGTCCACCAGCGGGTTCTGGGATTACCGCCATGACAGGCACCAAACACCTTACGGCCACAGCTCTGATCAGCCGCTTTGACAATGGAGGCACGAAACTTCTCACTGTCCCAGCCAACATGACAACTACCCTCTCGCTTACAGGGTTAAACTCCAACGTGCAGGCTTGGAGCTGGGGGGCAACAAGAATTGCCACCCCTGCCCGTCGCCTCTCATTGCCGGCAACACCAGAGTGGAATTAAGTCCAGCGCCTCTCGAGAGGACTGGTTCCAGAGCCCTTGCTGTGTGTTGAGGTGAGTCCGACTATATCTAGCCGGAATTTCTCCACCTCACGCACCAGCTTAGGCTCCTTCCCCACCAGAAAGGTGACATTCCACGTACCGACAACTACCTTCTGTAGCCGAGGATCGGACCGCCAAGGCCTCCGCCTCCGGCCGCCACCCGACGCACTTAGCACCTGACCTCTTTTGCCTCTCCTACGAGTGGTGAGCTCATGCGAGAGGGGACCCACGTTACCTTTTCGGGGTGTGCCCGACCGGGCCCAAGGGGTGCAGGCCACCAGACACTCGCCAACGTGCCCCACTTCCAGGCCTGGCTCCAGAGGGGGACCCCAGTGACCCGTGTCCGGGACAGGGAAAACAAAGTCCAATGTTTTTAATCATCATCAGGGTGTTTTGAGCCACTCTCTGTCTGGTCCCTCCCCTAGGACCTGTTTGTCATGGGTGACCCTACGTAAACGGCCGAATCGAGTTTTCTCCGCAGGGTGGCTGGGCTCTCCCGTCCAGATAGGGTAAGAAGCACTGTCATCCGGGAGAGACTCGGAGTACAACCTCTGCTCCTCAGCATTGAGGTAGGAGGCCTCGGGGAAGACCCAGGACACGCTGGAAAGACTATGTCTTTCAGCTGGCCTGGGAACGCCTCGGCATCCGCCGACGAAGTGGCCGAGGAGAGGGACGTCTGGGCTTCCCTGCTCAGGCAGGATAAGGGGAAGAAAATGGATGGATGGATGGAACATGAACTAACACCCATATGGTCACCTTTACACTCGTATTACCCAATATTGTAGCCATAACCAGAGAAAAAACATCATTAAAGAGGTAAATAAAAGTTTTGTGTGTTGCTGCAAATGTGTTCCGACAGGAAGCGATGTCGGTGGTTCATTAAAGTAACATTACTGACATCTAGTGACCAGTGTAGAGTACGACATTGACAATTTGAACGCGTCTTCTTAAGGCCTTGCATTTGGTTTTAATTCATTTAGCCGTTTCAATGCTTGACATGGCTTAATTCAGGTAAGAAACTATGCAAGATTTGCTTAAATATGCATTTTTTAACTAATTAACCGTATTCAACCAAGAAATTGCTTGACTAATTAATTACATTTGACATGTTTTCAGGTCTATTGTTTCAGGGGAACGCTGTTCTGGGTGCCCTGAAACGGTGTTTTCTTTTAAACAGCTTTCAGAGTGGGAAAATCTGAACACACCGGCGCGTCATTCATTCTATACTGCTTCTCCTTATTATGGTCACATGTGAGCTGGAGCTTATCCCAGTTGACATCAAGCAAAAGAGCCCCCCCCCCCCCCCCCCCCCCGGAGTCAATCACGGGACACATACAGACACAGTTGACCNTGTTTCAGGGGAACGCTGTTCTGGGTGCCCTGAAACGGTGTTTTCTTTTAAACAGCTTTCAGAGTGGGAAAATCTGAACACACCGGCGCGTCATTCATTCTATACTGCTTATCCTTATTAGGGTCACGGGGATGCTGGAGCCTATCCCAGCTGACTTTGGGCGAGAGGCGGGGCCCCCCCCGGACTGGTCACCAGTCAATCACGGGACACATACAGACACAGTTGACCGTGAGTGAAAGAGCCCACATATGGATGAATTTACTGCCTGGGAACTCTTCAAAGGGGCTTGGCACATCACTTCCATATTTAATACATCTTAGAACTACATATTCATTGAAGTAGTGCTGCAGGCCAAAAACAAGGGCTGTGCTAATATTGATGTGGGAATAAGTCAAATAATCCGAAGAGGAAAAGAATGTGTGTGTGCAGACGACCAAGACACTGATGCGGGTTGCACGGCCGACGACACGGCCTCTGTGTGTTTGAGTGACGGGGCACAGCTAAAAGTGGCCCGCAGGTAATACCTGTGACTGACGGCGGGCAATAGGAGGCCGAAATCCTTCGCAGTCAGCTTGAGTGTTCATGTGTAAATGCATCCAATAATACAAGACCGTTTCGCAGCATTTCAGCAACAGTGTGCATGTTGGCTCACACAAAGGAGGTACAGAATATAGATTCTCATTTTACTGAATCTTTTTTCCATTTATATTCCTAATATGTGAAATATGATACATCTGAAGGCAACATCTTCCCCTTCATGCTCTCACAGCGCTTCCTCAAAAAACAGCCGTCTTAGTTTCTTTGAAAACTCTAAATTGCTCCTCAGGTGGAAATTCATCTTGAATCGTTGTCTCTGCAGGAGCTCAGAAAGTGGGTCCCCGCCCCTCACATTAGAACCACCATCTTTGGTCTCATTTGTATATTAGAAATGGAACGTGAGTATATTTTAGCACAGTCAGAGCACAACTTATCGTTGTCATCTCAAAAGAACTCAACACAGCCATTCTTGTTGAATGTGTCAATGTTTCGTTACGTAGCACTGCCTTAATCCTCTTGGGCACGGAGTTAACAAGAGCTGCCTGGTTGGTTATTAGAATCCTCCTCCATTCCCCTATGAGGACATCACAAAGCTAGTGGATGTTAACACTTTGAACTTTGAACTGCAAACTAAAATTTGACTACACACTGCTAGTTGACGGCAGGCATATCCGAGGACAGCTATTTGGGGGCTAACGCCAATGTGTCCATGTCCGAGGGGCCAGCTAGCTAGCCTTGTCAGGTGAATCTGGAATGTGATTGGTTAAAAAGACAGGCCCATTACGAAAAGCCCTGGGCAGATTACGCTGACATGGCAACACAAGATGAAATCTGATTGGATTGAAATCATTCTAACATACTCATGCACGTAGTGGAAGCAGTGCGGCCAAGAGACGTACCTCGGATAAGCGGAAGAAAATGGATGGACGGATGGAATGTTGGTCAGTGTTTAGGCCAGCAGAGAAGGCCTTGCTGGCCCTGACCGCTCACCACAGCCAGTATGTCAAGGGACGTTCATTTCTGTCGTATTGTTCCTTGAGAAGATTTGCTGTAATGAAAAGTCTTTGCTGAAACGTCTGGGGTGCCCTGATGACGGATCAGTCCAGGATGTAGCCTGCCTCCTACGCAACGTCGGCTGGATTGGGGGCGGCGGCAGTTCACTCAAGCCAACCGCCAAATTGGGAGGGACTTGAGCAGTGTCAAGATGGCGTCTCACCAACAGTTAATCGCAATTTCCATATTTATGGCCTGCAGCGGGTCTTGGACTGCCATTCATTCGGTGCATCAGCCAAGTTGTTACAAACTGAACCACCGCCGTCCTTTTGGTTTAATAAACCACGTATGCGGTTCTGCCTTGTGAATCAATTTTCCTTTTGTTTGCGGTCATTCCTACAAGTATTGAAAATACTTGTCTCATCTCAGTAGAGAGTTTGCAGGCCAAAAGCACGTATGTTTGGTTCCGTAGACTCTAAATTGTCTCTATGTGTGATCCCGTGATTGAATGGCGGCCATTCCGGGGTGGGGACGTAGAAAATGGCGGGATGGATGGGTGCATATGTTCTACTAAATCTCTTCATTTCGCTCTCACAGCTACACACTCCCAAATCATGTTGCTGCAAAGTCTGAAGAAAGCCAACTACCAGCTTCCACTGGTCATCACTGATTCAGGGGTGCCTCCTTTGTCCAACAACACCGAGGTGAAAGTTCAGGTCTGCGTCTGCAAGAAGAGCAAGATGCTCTGCAGCTCCGCCCACTCACACCACGCCAGCCTTCTCATCATGCTAACAGCACTCATGCTCGGCCTACCCTGTAAGTATTACTGCACAAACGAGCAACAAAGACCAGGTTTAATGACTGCTGGTGTCACAAATGAAATCGGCGAACGCGCCATAAATCTCAATACCCTGTCATCAGCCGTAACTCAAACCCGTTGGTGTTTCCGAACGGCATCTTCAATAAATTTGCCTATGAATGATATATAAAGCCACCCCTCAGTAGAAACCTTCGGAATATAAAGTGGGGTCATTCCGGAAAGTTTGCCGACTGCTCACGCTGCTGAAATGCAGATTTATGACTCACAATATGGAAAAAAAAAGGAAAGAAAATGATCCCATTACTGTGGAAGCACATCTATTTCACAAGCCCGTGTTGTTGTTTTTTGTTGCTGGAGGAACACAAACTCATTTTCAATAGATGTCGCATTGGGCCATTAGCAAGAGCATCAATAATTCAGCCTCCTCATTCACAAAATAAATGTCCAACAGCTGCTTTGATAAGGAGAAAAATCTTTTAGAACTGCAGGGCCTGTGCATTTCCCTCTCTGTGGGTTTCTTTGCAGTCTATAAGTTGCATGCCGGAGGTGAGAAAAGCAAAGGCTACGGTGAAACCACTAAAGAACGGTACCGTGGGAGGGGAAGCGCCAAAGCAAGAAAGCGTAGACTGTGCTTTTAGTCCTGCAGGATGGTGTGGGAGTCGTGCGCTCGTTATTGCTTTGCTGATTTGCAGTCCACGGTAAAGATCATCGGGCAAAATCACAGTCTCAGTCTTGTTATACCGGTCTTACCATCTTCTTCATGGAAGTGTCCCACTGCCTACTGGTCTTCCCATCCGGCAAACGTTGGTGGAAAAGACGTCATTACCGTACCCCGAAACAACGCTTACTTTTGGTTGAAAAGCGTCCATTGCTGGGCTATATTTGGATCAAATTAGTCGGACTGAACTCAGCCTGATTTTCAAAGTCTGGGCTAAATCAAGGTAATGACGGACCGACCCGATTTAGCCCAAAAAACAAATGACGTCCGGTGTCGGGTGGGTTGTATGCTGGATTTGCTTTTTATCAGGCACTTCCCTTTAACAATTAGAAACACTCCCATGCACCATCACAACTTCTTATCTTCTCACGTGGACCGCAGCAGCATCTCACATCCCATCATTGATCCTCCTCAGGGTTTGGATCGATTTGACTGTTGACGCTCATCAATCGCTCTCCTAATTTGTGTTTATGCAGTTGAGACTCCTGGACTCCTCGGCGCTCTCCGTGGTTGCCTTGCAGCCCGCCCGTTGTTTGATCCACCAATTGATCTGATCCGGAGCACTTGAGAGAATGCTCCCAGTAAATAAACCATTCCATTCCTGGCGCATCACTCCTTCTCCTCTCCAGGGGGGCTTGGCTGTACTATGTTGATTTTTGGTGGGCTACTTCTGGTTATTTACCATCACAATAACAAATACAACAAAACATACAACAACAACAATAATAACACAATTAAAGTATTTATTTATTACAACAACTATAAATTAGGAAATTCCAGAGCAACGGACAGTGGGAAAAAGAGGTAGAGAAGCGTGTGCAGGCAGGCTGGAATGGGTGGAGAAAAGTGTCAGGTGTGAAAGGAAGGAAAATGAAAGGAAAAGTGTACAAAACTGTGGTGAGACCAGCGATGTTGTTTGGTTTAGAGACGCTGAGGAAAAGACAGGAGGCAGAGCTGGAGGTAGCAGAGATGAAGATGCTGATGTTCTCTTTGGGTGCGACCAGGATGGACAGGATCAGGAGCACATCAGTGGGACAGCACATGTTAGAGGTTTCAAAAATAAAGTCAGAGAGGCCAGACTGAGATGGTATGGACATGTCCAGAGGAGAGATAGTGAATATATTGGTAAAAGGATGCTTTTGAATTGCCAGACAGGAGGCCTAGAGGAAGACCAAAGAGGAGGTTTATGGATGTAGTGAAAAGGACATGAAGGTAGTTGGTGTGAGAAAAGAGGATCCAGAAGGCAGGTTTAGATGGAGACAATTGATTTGCTGTGGCGACCCCTTAAGGGATAAGCCCAAAGGAAAAGAAAAGGACTAATAAAAATACCCCTAATATAGTACATACAGTACATAAACAATATATAAGTATTACCAGTGTTTTGACAACCCTCCACGTCCTGCCACCCCAAACACCCCAAAGTATTGTTTGTGTGGCTGTTATGGCGAGCGGTTCCTAAACTTTGCAAAGGAAAATGCCCACAAATGTTGCTCAGATTGAGGTTAATGATGCTCGCCATCTCCTGGTGTAAAATATGAACTACAATTAAAATATTACCTGCATCGTATGCGCAGCAATGTTGGGACTTTGCCGCTTAAAGCGCGATACCGGTTATCATTACAGGGGAAAAAAACCAGTACCAATATTGACTGATATTACATTTTTATGCCATATATTACATTTTTTGGTTATTTTTCACAGCGAATATAACAAGTCGAGCATGTGTTTCGGGGCACATTAAATGAGCTATGAGCCAGGTTGTGACAACGTCTGCAAAAACAACACGACAGGAAAAATAATATATTTGTATTCTTTTCCTGTTGAAATGTGATATTCAGGAGTAATTCCACTTTGCCGTTCAGTCCGCATACATCATTTCTCCTTTGATTTGCTATTGTTGCTGTAGCGACTTGGCAAAAGTGGCTTCAGATGGGTAAAATGCCCCCAGGCTTGGGTGTTATTATGCCAACTGCTTCTTTGGCAGGCGCTTCACAGCTTGCAAATTTGCTCTCTTTTGGACGGAACTAGCGCTGAGGTAAAATGAAACCTTCCCGTCTACTGTACATGTGGACATGGCCTCAGGGTGCTTTGGCAATTGCACCCATTTGTTCCGGCACTTTTGTTTGTCATCCAGTCTGACTGTGAGTCTGCGTGCAGAGTGGAACCTCAGAGTCATTCATTCGTTCCCGAAGGTCAAACCGAGTCATACTCCAACCCTGTGGTTACCAAACTTGTCAGACATCTGACTCAAAGACGTGTACCCCCTTTTCCTGCACACTTAACGGTTAATTAGTTCATGAATTTGATAGTAATTCTAGTTTTTAAATTGGCATTTTCATTTTTGCATTAACATTTTCTTTAGAATGGGTTGGACTTGAGCTTGACTCACAATCGCTATGATGGAGGTCTACATATTAAGTTGATGCCAAATTGAAAGGGAACGTCTAACAAACATGAAATCCAAAGTACAAAAATACATACAACCAGTGATAAAACCTCCTGACACCCACATACATTGGCAGGTTCTTTTCACTGTGCAGGCGCCGGAAGACTAATTTCAAATTAAACCTTCAAGACTAAACACTTAACACACAACATAGTCAACATGCGTACTTATTTGTTCATATATTTCACTTTGTGCTCTTTATTCTTCTTTCTTTCTGCTCTGCTCTGCTCTGCTCGTTGTCATTTTTATTCATAAACCGCCATATTAACACAAAACACTTTATAGGTTTACAGTTGCCGTTTTGCATGCAGAAAACGATAAATAATGGATGTCACTTTTACCTTTACCTTGACTGACGATGACATCTTCCTGTTTTTGCATGAGTTATTTATTAAATTCGTAAATAGCGTTTGTCATCTTTTTTTATCATAATGCCACCGCTTGCAACTTTCTTTGGCTCCAGTGTGGGTTATTTTGCAGCTGTGATCAAAAGAAAAGCAGAGACTTATGGCGTAACTGTGTTAGTTAGCAAAGAACTACAGTCAACCACTGATGATGTCACTGACGGGTGACGGAGCTCGGGATCTGCAGCCCATTTAACATGCTAATAAGGACGTTTTGTAATAAAAAATACATGACAAACGCAGTGTTTTAAAAACACGACAAGACGCACGCCATATTGGATGCTAACCAGAAAATGTACGCAAGCCGAGGCAAGATTTTGACCTAAGTAAGCCGAAAAACGCGCTAACCGAGCTTTCACTGTAATTATTATGTAGTTATTATCTCTTGACCTCGCCACACTCGCCGCTGTCCAATAATAGACGTCATTTAAAGAACGTGGCAAAAGAATATGAGGCTTGTGTCAAAGGTCCATTAACTGGCCATTAACTGGTTCTAGCCAAAGAAAGTGAACTAAACGCGCGTGAGGTACATTTCATCTTGATTTCAGGCTAAGCATCTGCAAGGGGAGCAGAGAGTTTTTGGACAGCCTTAGCAAGGATGGTGAGACTCTACATTTAATCCTTTTTATCGAGCAGTGAAAGATAGTGGACAGTCACCCGTAGGATATCCTGTTTTTTTCACGACTGAATGCACTTGTTTGTGCAAGTTAACGTGTCATCTCCTGAACCGCTGCAGACAAACGGGTGCGCACAAAACGTTTGGAAAACCATGCACCTCCACAGTGCTATTAGTTTCCTGACACGTGCATCACATGGCAGCATTAGTATTGAACCCCGATGTTTGCCTCCCTCACACAAGCGCTCAATGCGCTCTGCAAAACACGCACTGTAACTAGGGGGTGTTTGGTCAAACCACAGCATTTGGGAAGACTACCAGGCACGTCTGCAAAATTGAAGCAAGATTGGTTGGAAAGAAACGGCTGACATCAAGTAAGACATTACATTCTTGCATTTACCTAACTGGCCCTAATTCAGTGACCATTTTGCTCAGGAGATACAGTAGTGTTGAAAATAATAACAGTCAAATGTCACTAACCGAATTAATCACTGTTAGTAGTGTATTTTTATTGCAACATGGCAAACATGGCTGTTTAGCTAAAACTAAATGAAGAATGAAGAAAAATGGAGCACAAAACCAGAGACACGTGGCAGAAAACGGAAGACAACTATCAAAATGGATCGAAGAATAACAAGAAAGCCAAAGGCTCAGCCAATGATCAGCGCCAGGATGATCAAAGACAGTCTGGCGTTACCTCAAAGTACTGAGACAGTGAGAAGATGCCTGCGTGAAGCTAATCTATTTGCAAGAATCTGTCAAGAAAAAGCATGTGCAGAAGATGTTACAATTTGCCAAAGAACACATCAACTGGCCAAAAGAGAAATGGAGGAACATTTTGTGGACTGCTAAGAGTAAATTGTTCTTTTTGGGTCCAAGGGCCACAGATGACCCCCAAACTGTGAATTCAAGCCACAGTACACAGTGATTCTATATCAGGGATCATGGATCAGTTTTCATATGTAAAAATACTTGAAGAGGTCATGTTGCCTTATGCTGAAGAGGGCATGCCCTTGAAATGGCTGTTTTAACAAGACAATGACCCCAAAAATGCCAGCAAAGTCTTTGTTCCAAACCAACTCAATTCATGTTATGGAGCGGCCAGCCCAATCCCCAGACCTTAATCCCATACAGAACTTGTGTAGTGACATCAAAAATGCTGTTTGTGAAGCAAAACCAAGTAATCTTAATAAATTGTGGAATGTTGTTAAAGAATCTTGGAGCGGAATAACAGCTGAAAGGTGCCACAAGTTGGTTGAGTCCATGCCACACAGATGTGAAACTGTGGTCATGCAAGTAAATATTAGTTTGGTGATTCACAGGATTGCCAAATCCTAGAGACAAAAGTTTGTGCAAAATAGTTTTGAGTTTGTAATGTCAACGGCAGACACTGCTATTTTTGGACACACCCCTTTCAACTAATTGCCCGATTGCACAGCCTTAAGAGCGTGCATATCATGAATACTGGGTCTTGTTTGTTTTCAGGGAATCTACTGCACCTACTGATAACTTGTAAAGCACTGAGTGTGAATGCATCAGTTGATGTGAACAAAGCTGCGTGTGTGCACAGTCATTGTCCATACATGAGTGCCAAGATTATGATAAATAAGTAAGATAATTGGACTTAAGAAAGAAGTCGTGCAAAATTACATCCGTGTGGCTCTCACCTGTCCTCCATCCCTCGCCATTAGGAGCGCAATAAAGGGGGGGAAAGTTAGAACAATTCCAAGGGTCCCCGACTCACCGGATGCCAAAAAAAAGAGATGAGGTGACAACAGCTACCCAGGGTGGCCCTCTGTTCACCCCTGATCAGTTCTTGCCATTTAACAAGGTAAAAGTTATTTTAAATGCCGATTCAACGAACCCTTTGGAATGGAATAATAACAAAAACTGAGATAAAGTCTTCTCTCTAAACTTTATGGCACTCTATCCATTCCATTCCATTTCCCTCCGCTTATCCGGGTGTGGGTCGCGGGGACAGCAGTTTCGGTAAGGAAGTCTAGACTTCCTGGTCTCCGGTGACCTCTCCCAGTGAGTCCAGCCACCATTTCCGCCGCTTGTATCCGCTATCTCGTTCTTTTGGTCATGACCCAAAGCTTATGACCATAGGTGAGGGTGGGAACATAAATCGATCAGTAAACAGAGATCTTTGCCTTCCGGCTCAGCTCTCTCTACACCACGACGGTCCGGTACAGCGACCGCGTTACTGCAGACGCTGCACCAGTCCGTCTGTGAACCTCACGCTCCAACCGTCTCTCACTCATGAACAAGACCCTGAGTTATTTGAACTCCTCCACCTGGGGCAAGACCTCACTCCCAATCCAGAGGGTACAATCCACTCGTTTCCGGTTAAAAAACCATGGCCTTGGATTTGGAGGTGCTGAGTCTCATCCCAGAAGCTTCACACTCAGCTTCAAACTGCTCCCTCAATGTCTTGACTGTGCCTATAAATTCTGTCCATGGAGGTTATGAACAGAATCGGAGGCCCACGTTCACCGGAAACAAGCTCGACTTACTGCTGTCAGTGTGAACCAGGCTCCTACTTTGAATGTACAAGGACCGAATGGCACGTAGTAGCGCACAGCCTATCCCCTACTCCCGAAGCCCCCCCACACAGGACACCACGAGGTACACGGTCGAATGCCTTTTCCAGGTCTACAAAGCACATGTAGACCGTTTGGAGAAACTCCCACATACCCTCCAGTACCCTTGCAAGGGTGTAAAGCTGGTCCGTTGTTCTGTGACCGGGACAAGAACCACATTGCAACGGTCTTACCCTTCTCTCCAGCACCCAGGAATAGACTTTCCCTGGGAGGCTGAGAACTATCTATCACGATTTTACAAAAATATGTGAAATAATAAACCATGCTGTTTCATGGTTGAATACAGCCTGTTATTTGTCATAACATATGCATATTGAAGGTAATTGTATGTTATTTTTGGCCTAAATTAAGCATTTTCCGGCATAAACATGACTAAATGAGGTCAAATACAAATGTAAGGCATTCAGAAGACACATTCAAAGATGCTTTGATGAAATGTAGCATTCTACACTAGTCATGAGGTGTCAGTAATGTTACTGTAATGTTCGGTGAGACACGCAAATGCCAGACTTGATCGACAGAACATTATTGCATTTTGGAATTACCATAATTACCGCTACCTTTTTTACACGCTTTGAACCCTGCAGGTTAAACAAAGGTGCGGCTAATTTATGGCTAAAAGAACTACTCTTCCCATGATTTTTAGAATGCAGATTCAGGAAGTAGCATAATTGGAGTAGAAAAATGGATGATGATATCACGTTTTGAAGTCTTATGCAGCGGTCGTGTTTTGATCTGACAAATCCTAAGTAAATTTTATCAACTCTGGAAGTACTACAGCTTCTGCTGGGACTGCTTGGAAAAAAGTCCGGAGTGATGAGTGATGCTGAGAACACCGAGTGTAGTTAGGATTGCAAGGTTTATAGTGTATTTCTGTGCAAATATCCCAAGTTTTTTTGATTGGTGCGGCTTAGTGTATATTCAGGTGCGCTCAATAGTCTGTAATTTACGATACGTGTTCACAACAGGCAAAAGTGAGCTACAGTTGCAACTGTAATCCACACCAAGATAAATCTCAACCCTGAACCCCTGACGTCACTTCCTGTCTGTCCGGCACTGGGTAATACGAGTGTAAAGGTGACTATAGGGATGTTAGTTCATTTCTAGAGGGTTCTAATAATGTTAGAAAACATATTCATACGGCTGTAAACAGGTTTTCTATGCTCCAACTAAGAAAATATTCAATTTATTAAAGTTGAATACCACTTTGCGGAAATTCAATGATCACAGTCGGGTCAGTTAACGGCAATGAACGCCCTTAAGGGACGGCAACAATGCCATGGGGTGTCCTAATTTTCTAACATGCCCACACAGCTGTTGATCTGCACAAAGAGTATGTAGCAATTTGCTAAATCGCAACTCCCGTCTGCGACTGGACTTTCAGTACGGTATTGTCAACAATAGTATGAAAAGACAATACAAGGATGTAAAGGGACAACAATATGAAAATAGAAAAACAACAATAAGTTCCTTCTACCAAACAGAACGCAAAGTGCACACACACTCACACACATTCTTTTAAGGAATACCGTTGTTTGTGGTTGTCATGGCAGTCGGCGCAGTTTCAGAACCAGCAAGCATGGTAATTGGTTGACATGCCACAGACCGAGCATCAGCAGCATTCATCTCCCTTCTCCATGTGTGGCAGTGGCGTTCGTTACCTAAGCAGCTGTTGCAAATGACACGTTCTTGAGCGTGAGCACCTGTCCACTGATTTGGACCGTCCCGCAATGCGTAGTTAGAGCTGCTGCAACACAGATGTTGTATCACCGTCCACGTGACAGCCAAAATGTGTGCGCTTGTGTGCTTTTTCATAATGCCACACGTGGTTGTGCACAAGCTCCGGGTCAGACACATAACATTTCTGCACACAAGCCCAGCAGGCGCCAGGAGGGATGACTTCTGCCCAAGCTCATCACGGGGAGCGGCGTCGGGCCACTGATACAGGTGACTGATCACTGCGGTGTTGGGTCTGGGAGCCTGATGGAGAGTCACAGAGGATCCTTTTTTTATTCCCTTATCTCCAAGCTGAACTCTGACCCTGACACAGAGAGATGAGAGCGAGGAAAATGGAACGAGCCGGAGGGACGCGCTGGGAAAAGGAGATGGATGCGTGGAGATTATAATCAGTTTTCCTCTTTCATTGCGCTAGGACAGCGTTGTCCACTGTACTCCTGCATTATCTTGATGTATACGAGTGTGTGAAGAAGTAGATCGCAGGACATATAAACTGGTAAAACTGGGGAAAATATTCCCAAGGCCTATGCCACCTTATTAGTCTGACAAAAAGCTTGCAATTTAGCCAGCGTAGCAAGATTGACCTTATTCTTATTTCAAACTGCAGCCCTGTGGTGGCAGCATCTGCGGTTATTATGCCAGTAAATGTGTGCACAAAAGTAAATCCAAGAACCAATCATGTGCATTGTGGCACAGCCAATCAAGTACTTTAAAAATGTACATTTTTGGAGTGGAAATATTTGCACTAAAAGCTGTTTTGCACACATGTACGGAATTTGGACAAAGGGTAATTTGAATCAGTTACGTCACTTAGTTTACTTTAAAGTTTCATCCACACGTCAGATAAGGTTATAGTCAATATTTCGCAATAATTCAAACTCATATTGCTGGGATATTTACCTCCCAGTGATTATTTCCAAGATAAGGCCAGGCTGGCTTCTTAAAATTTAATATAAAAATGAGCCAGTTTTTTGAACGGCTCTTTGAAAGGAACGACTCCCGTCAAAGAGCCATAAATCCCATTTCTATTATATATGAGATCTTTTTTGCATATGCATAAAGCTGACCGGCCTTGCTGTCCTTCTTTGGATCGACCCCGCGTCGGTGCATGCCTGCTGGTTGAGAGTTTGATCGATCAGCGCTAGCCGGTGAGCTAAAAGCCCCGGGTTGTCGACTAATTGTTCAGGCGCCACAGAGTGAGGTTTCACACAATGTACTATCCCACAGCCACATTAGCTGCAGTTGATGAAAACATAATGCAGCAACTCATAATGCTCACGCTCAGGCATGTTTCTTTGTGTCTCTTTAATATTTATTGTATTTTCCATTTCAGGCACGGCTTGAAAGGCACTTTGTCTATATATTATTTATTTTACATGACGATGTTTCAGCACTCTTGGTCAGAATTTTGAAAGCCGTTGAAAAAAACTGTCAAAGCAGAGCTTCATTATGCAAAAAGAAGAAATGAAAGTGAAACAAAGAAAACCGAGTAAGCACTTTATTGCAAATAAAACTGCAAATTAAACACGTGTCAAATCCGTGCCATTAAAGACCGAGGCACTGCAGGGTTTCTCTCCAACCGGTTTCTCCGGCAGGTGACTTTAATTGATGAGCTCCTTCCCTCAAATTGAAGGTGGTGTTGATCATTAAAATCACCTGCTTTAGTGACCGGCTGGAAGGAAAACCTGCAGTATCTCGGCCCTGCGTGGCACGAGTTTGACACGGTCACAGTTTTTGATCTAGGACCTAACCTATTACGCAATTAATCACAACAACCGTGATCAGATTAATCAACCGAGAAAATAATCGTTAGTTGCAGCCTTACCTCCAGTGCACTGCAGTCAACTGTGAACTGGATATTCCCCGAGACCAAAGTTCCCTTCAAGCAAATCTATGTAATAAATTCCAACATAAACTGTAACCTAAAATAAACATAACGATTTGTTCTGTACCATTTTGCAATGCAGCTCCGCGAGTGACAGGCGACAAGAAGCGGTGACAACATAATAAGACAACGACAACCCTGTTTAGCCCATGATAAGACTTTGCTTTATTTACGTACACGAGCAAAGTCAATTTCCAGGGTGATGTAGTGCACAACAGGCTGAGGAAAAAAATTAAACTATACATAATTAACAAAGTAATTGATAAACAAGACAAAACAATGGAAAATGAAATTATAAACTACAAGATGCATATTATTAATTGGATGAGATAGTTCTACGGCGTGTTTTGTCTGAGGTTGACAATAAAGAAAGCTACATTGTGAAAATGTTGTCCTTTTGAAACCACTCAAAATAAGTTGGACTAACCCAGTGCATCTCAAAAACTGGCAGGGGGGAACTATCAGGGCAGTGAGAGGCAGGGAGG
This sequence comes from Oostethus manadensis, assembly GCA_024372805.1. Lineage (NCBI taxonomy): Eukaryota > Metazoa > Chordata > Actinopteri > Syngnathiformes > Syngnathidae > Oostethus > Oostethus manadensis. The sequence goes on along the minus strand of QODF01000036.1, from coordinate 1,547,607 downwards.
ACTTTCAATGTTAGTGGAGACCTGCCAACATGTACAAATTTGTGGTACTCAGCATGCAGTTTGCCTTTGGTGACAAAGCTGCCCTTTGTCATAGAAAAAGGCCTCCAGGGAGTCCAGTTTGGTGGCCTTTGGATGTCATCTCTGCTATTTGCAGACATTGTGGTCCTGATGGTCTCATCAGGCTGTGACCTTCAGCGTTTGCTGGAAGCTTCTGGTATAAGACACAGCACCTCCAAATACGAGGCCATGGTTCTGGGTAATGAATTGTACCCTACGGGTTTGAAGTGAGGTCTTTCCCCAGGTGGAGGAGTTCAAGTTTCTCGGGGTCTTGGTCATGAGGGAGATCGACAGACGAATCGGTGCAGCGTCCGCAGTACTGCGGTCGCTGTACTGGGCCATTGTGGTGAAGAGATGGCTGAGCCAGAAGGCAAAGCTCTCTATTTACTGGTCGATCTATGTTCCCACCGGCACGTGGTCATAAGCTTGGGTCATGACCAAAAGAACAAGGTTGCGGATACAAGCGGCGGAAATGAGTTTCCTCCCGGACGCCTCCCTGTTAAGGTGTTCTGGGCATGCCCAGCAGGGAGAAGGCCTTGAAGAAGATCTTGGACACGCTGGAGGGATTATGTCTCACAGCTGGCCTGGGAACGCCTTGGTGTCCTCCCGGTGTAACTGGAAGAGGTGGCCGAATACTGGGAAGTCTTGACTTCCCTCCTGAGACTGCTGCCCCCACAACCCGGACCAGCAGAGGAAAATGGAATGGAATGGAGCTACCATTTGATTCTTGAATATGGCTCTGTGCTTCACTGCTCTTCCTTTTGTTGCATTTTTCTGGTTTCAACTTTCATTTCAGTCTGTACAGTACAGATAATTAAATATTTCTGTTTCCCAGTGGGGGCATAACAAAAAATAATTGAGAACCACCGGACTACCTCAAGTTCTACGGTTTTGGGCATGTAGACGTCTGATGGCGCTCAACACTGGTCAAACACTGTAAAAATTAGGAGGAACATTGCCTGCGTCCTTTATGTCCTGCATTATCTCACCTCAACAGCTTTACTGCCGAGCCAAACAACCATTTTTAAAGCTGATGATGTGTTGCTGAAGGCATGGTGAATAAATAATGTACTGTATACATACCGTATCTGTGATTCGGACGAGAGAGTTTAGCCTGTGGAATAAGGTTTATCAAATGAAATCTCTCAGGGATTATTTGCTTCTTTTTTTTTTTTTTTTTTTTACACACACGCATGCATGGACAATTTCCTCCTATAGTGCCCCCAATTCCCCGACATGTGCTCAATTTAGGTCTACAAGCTCCAACCCCAATCTTTTCCATGCAGGATTACAGGCTGCAGCTGTAAATTGGTCTGTAGTTGGGGTCAACTGCTGGAAAAACTTGCTTGCTTCTGCTTTTCTTTGTCATTTTAGAAAGAGTTAGAGAATATTGTAGTGGCGGGGGTAGAGGAGAGAGCGAGCGAGTGTGTGTGAGGGTGTGGTGAAAGCAAAGAATTTACCATAGCACACTGCACAAACTCTACAACAAGATGCTGCTAATTTACCTCCGTCCTCCAGGGTATTTAGTCCACGTCGTTTGTCTTCTCTGATCCTCCACTTCACTCCGACAGCCGCTTTCCTTCTTCCTCGTGCAAGCTCGACACAAATCCCCTTTCCAGTGAGGGAGACAGGATAGGTGGAGGCTTATTTGCTCTCGGAAAAATGCAGCTTTGTCACATTATCTTCCGGAGGCAGCCATGCGAGGTGCGTGTATGTCGGAGCATTGTCTTTGCTCACGTTTGAGCCGTGAACTGAAATACACAAATACACTTTGCTTTTGCGTCAAATATGAATATGTTGAAGTGTGAGGGAGCTGGAGCCACTAATGAACCAGAACACTGTGGGAGATGATCACAATCAATATAGGTTCCGACATAGAGCCATACTGTATGTTGTCACGAGAACGTAGCGTATTTTGAGCATGTGCATCATGCGAGCCGCACCTCCTTGTTATGACAGCAGACCGAGGCACAAAGTATCAGGAGATCTGTCAACAAGCTCTTCTATTGATCACCGGTTCTGTTTCATAACAAAACTCATACACAGAAGAGATCCGTGTTGACAATTTCGCAACTAAGGATGCACGTTTTTTGCATCATGCATTTCTTCGGTAGTTAAATACAATCTATCAATAAAGGTGAAGAATCTGCCGAGCAGGCCAGCAGGAGGGAGCGCTACCGCCATAACACCGTGCAAAAAAACCTCCACAGTGCAACCCAACCCTTGACCCACAGCAGCACCGAAATAGAGCTTGGACACAATTGCTTACTGCACCACGCTTTCCTGGCAAAACATGCATGGGTGTCTAAAGTGTCGTGCAAAGGCCATTTGTGGAATATGAGCGCATTGCAGAAATAAAATAAACAAATCCCGGCAATATTGGAAAAATAGAGAAAAAGTCATAATGTAACCAAAAAAAACTTAAAAAGTATTGATACACAGATTTCAATATTTGTTTGTATATAAATTTGTCTTTAGTTTTATTATACATTGTTTTTGTGTTATTTATACAGTAAATATCAAAAGACATGGACATATATAAAGACAAGAAGTTAGCTGTATTATTATTATTATGGGCATGCCTGCAAACCAGAGCGAGCAGTGATTTATTATTACTATATATATTATATTATGTATATATATTATATTATATATATTATATATATATTTTTATATATACATTTTTGGTCTCAAAAAATGTTTGAAAAAAGCCCGTTGGATTTTCATTTCAAATATTTGATCAATTTTAACTGTCTTTCTATGTACAAATTTGCTGTCTAAGCATGTTTATAGTCATGGATGACTGTATTATTTTAATTAACTGCCCATTTGTCATTTCACAAAATGAATTTTCAAGGATATAAAACATCGATTGCGTGTGCACAAACCCAAAATACATTAAAAATAGCCTTTGTTCAAATTGAGATGGAAATCACACCAGTATTTAATCAAAACTGCAATTAGAGTGAAGTACTGTACGGTAGTTGGGGTCAGGGAATATTCATACATTGAAATTAAAACAGATCGTTCAAAACTCTTACAAATCATAAAATTGTGTTTTGGTAAATATTTCTCAGGTGTTATGTTATATTACCTAACCTAAGCAAATTGGTCTAACATGGAACAAATAAATATCTTGTTGGATAAAAACAAGTTTTTATTTTAGATACACATGTGCAAATACATATGTGCATAGAAAATGGATACATGTACTGTATATATTTCATGTTTGCAGTGCAAACCCAAAAATAGAGTGTGCGTAAAAATGGGTGTGAATATCAAGTGGCAAGTTATAAAAGGGAATCACTCACCATCATTTAGCCCTCTGTGTTTGGCGCCAGTACCAGCTGTGAGGCATCTTGGGCCATTCCCTGCCAGCTTGGCTCATTTCAAATCACCTAGCCTTTGTGGCAGCTCCTCTCAGGTTGCATCAATTTGAAAGGAAAGCATCTGTGAACAATGACTTGCAGCTCTTTCCCCCCAGATGGTCCATGTAGTAAGACCCCGCTGTGCCAGAGCCACTCAGACGCTCACTATGTGATACTTAAACTTCTAAGTGGCTTCCATCTAGCTTCTCTCTCAAGGTCTGACTGAGGGAATGGTCATCTCACTAGCTGGTTCCTCTGAGATTACCTAATTGGGACCAGTGGGTTTTCGGTTATGGAAATGGAATTACTCACTTGTGGAACAACAGTAAGGACCTGTCAAACCACAAGGCCAGCCATATTTTTACCCTATCCACACCGTTTATGTACAGAGACACATGTATTCATTGAAACGCATGTGGACCCGCAAAGAAGAAAATACCAAACGACTGAGAGCTTTCGAAATGAGCTGTCATAGGCGAACCTTGCGTATTGGCTGAACAACCCTTCGAACCAATGAACCTGTACTGAAATACCGGTGAGGACAGGTTTTCCGTGCTTAAACTACAAAAATTTTCCATTCAAAAATAAAGACTCCTACTATGCGTAAATTCCCTTATTACGATTGGGTCTGGAACCGATTAACTGTGATAAATGAGGGATTACTTTACCCGATTGACTTTAGTGAGTGACTAATGACAAAAGGAACCGCAGTTACTCAGTACTTTTGGAAAGTGGACTTTTTCTGTTGTGATCTAGTTATCTATGAAGTCAAGGTGTTTCTAGTTTGGATAAGGTAACATGGTGGCGTAAACACTGGATAGTGACCGAAAGGACAAGATCCCAAGTAGAAGCTTCGCGGGGTGGCTGGGCTCTCCCTGGTATCCAAGAGAGGCTTGGAGTAAAACAGCTGCCCCTCTGCATTGAGAGGTGCCAGTTGAGGTGGCTCAGGCTACTGGTAAGGTAGATCAGGTCTCTCAACTAGTCTAGGAACGCCTTAGGGTCTGCCGGGAGGAACTGGACGAAGTCCCTGGGGAGAGGGAAGTCTGGGGTTCCATGTTTAGGCTGCTGCCCCCACGACCCAGCCTCGGTTAGGCGGAGGAAGATGAATGGTTGGATGGACTTTAAAATGTATTCTGTACACTCTACCTGAACCTGTCCAGAGGTTTCCTGTGGTCACTGAGACAACATTGACTCAGTTCACCGATTGTGGCTCCCACACAGCCCTGGACTCATGAGTTCATTGCTTTCGTCTGCAGAGCCGAAGCAAATTGTTTCAACTATAAGTTTAATGCCTTGACATTTCAGCCCGACAGCACATATTGCCACAATTATATCCAGTTCTCCGTGTGAGATTTAACATGGTTGCTCCGGGCCAGATCTGGGCTAGAAAACAACAATACTTGAGAACTAAGTGCCTTAAAAGGTTTTTTAGCTTTGAGTTCCTTTCTCGGGGAGCACTTACGTTTGTGCAATGTCGAGAGGAGACAAAACAACAGCAAATAAAATACCTGGCCCTTTTTTCACCCATTACATTCAGCCACGCCGTAAGACGTCCTAATACTGCAGTATAGCGAAAGAAAGACATTGCAAGCCACACGGGGAACAAGACATTAACAATGGAGGCCCCCGATGAGTTGGACTGCCAGCCTAATGAAAGACAATGGCGAAAGCCACTATTGTGCACTTGAAATAGCAGAGAACATATAATGCAACAATAACCTTAAAACACCCTAGCTACTGTACAGATGTCCATTGCCTCCTTCTGTCATGGGCACCTTTGTACTGCATTCTACAGCATGCATTGTGCTTAGCAGTCCTAGTGGGGCTTAGCACAAAGCCTGTTTGGTAAAGCTTTTCTGGTTTTGACAATTATGTCAACGTCCGTGCAGTGAATTGTGTGCAGCCTGCTGTCTACATCTGCCGAAGCAGCACCGCAACGCTGGAGTGTAGCGGTTTCCCCAAATTTGCACGTATTATGTTTGCATGAAACATGATATTCCCTGACGTTTGTGTTTGTGAGAACTTAGTGCGTTAGTGTCCAAACTTTTTCTGCAGTAAGCCACATACTGGAAACTGAAAAGACGCAAGGATCACTTTGCGATTTTGCAAACTGACACGTAGATATGCTAAGAAGTTACACAGTGGTGTGAAAAAGTGTTTGCCCCTTCCTGGTTTCTTTATTTTCTTGCATGTTTGTCACACTTGAATGTTTCAGATGAACAAACAAATGTAAATATTGGCCAATGGCAACACAGCTGAACACAAAATGCAGTTTTAAATGAAATTTTGTATTGTGAATGGAGAAAAAAATCCAAACCTACATGGCCCTGTGTTAAAAAGTGATTTTACTCTAAACCTAATAAGTGGTTGGGCCACCCTTAGCAGCAACAACTGCAATCAAGCGTTTATCATAACTAGCAATGAGTGTCTTAGAGCGCTGTAGAGGAATTTTGTCCCACTCATCTTTGCAGAATTGCTGTATTCAGTCACATTGGAGGCTTTTCCAGGATGAGGCGCCTTTTTAAGGTCATGCCACAGCATCTCAATAGGATTCAAATCCAAAGTCTTCTTGTTTTTCTTCAGCCATTCAGAAGTGGACTTGCTGGTGTGTTTTGGACCATTGTCCTGCTACAGAACCCAAGTTGGTTTCAGCTTGAGGTCACCAACAGATGGTCAGACATTCTCTTTCAGGATTTTTTGGTAGGCAGAAGAATTCTTGGTTCCATTTATCACAGCAAGTCTTTCAGGTCCTAAAGCAGGAAAACAGCCCCAGACCATCACACTACCACCATATTTTATTCTTAGTATGACGTTCTTTTTCTGAAATGCAGCGTTACTTTCACGCCAGATGTAAGAAGGACCTTCCAAAAACTTCAACCTTTGTCTCGTCAGATTATTTTCTCAAAGATCTTGGGGATCATCAAGATGTTTTCGGGAAAAATTGAGATGAGGGTTAATGTTGTTTTTTTTCAGCGGTGTTTCCAACAGTGTTTTTTTTGTCTTGGAACTCTGCCATGCAGGGCGTTTTTGCCCAGTGTCTTTCTTGTGGTGGAGTCATAAACACTGACCTTCACTGAGGCAAGTGAGGCAGTTCTTTGGATGTTGTTTTGAGGTCTTTTGTGATGTCTTCAATGAGTTGTTGCTGCGCTTTTGGGGTAATTTTGTTGGGCCAGGCACTCCTGGGAAGGTTCGGCATTTAAACAAACACACTAGATTATATGAATATCAAATGTAATGAAACCCTGCCCATCACCATATTGTTTCAATAAAAACCCAATTTTCTTGGCCATTAAATTGCTTTTTTTTTTTAAACGGACCAAATTTCACATAAGTAATTAAAGGGGATTGTTTTAAAGTTAAACAAAACTGCATCTGTGAAAACAAGACATTCAATTACAATTTAAAAAGTGTCTATTTCAAAGAAAAGCTCCAACAATATATTATTTTAAAGTTTTGCATTTTATTGTTATTTTTGTAGCTGACATTGGGATCTGCCCTTTGTCACACAGTTCTTCGGTCAGTGAAGGATTGTTTTTGTTTTTGCCCCAATATGCTTGCAATTCTGTTATTATGGTTTTTCATATTGGGCTCTGAGCGATGTTATTTTTCACGCTCTCACATCAGACTTAGGTGGACGTTCCTTGTGAACGATGTGTTTTGTCAGGTAATGTCGCGTCACATCTGCACTTTTCACCAGCGCTACAGTTTCAGAGCGTTTGAGACCCAGCAATTTGGCTGCATTCTGGAAGAAGAAAAACAACAGTATTTTTTTCGTCCATTCACCTTTCAATGTTTGTTTTTCTCTACCAACTTTTCTTACGTTTCTGCAAGTCATGTTTTTCTCGTTCACTTACTGGCAAATAAACAATGTCAATGGCCCACTTTGAGTGATGTCACCGCGTTTGCGCTCATGCAACCGTAATAACTGAAGTAATTACTGCCTCTGCTATCGGACCGGAATCATTATTATGTATTTATTATTAGAAGCAGCTTCTGGTCAATCAGGGAGGGGAAGTTTTTTTGTTTTTTTTTTCCGGCCTACATCATAAATGAGGGTGAGGAGCTCGGCCATCCGGGAGGAGCTCAGAGTAGAGCCGCTGCTCCTTCACATCGAGAGGAGCCAGTTGAGGTGGCTCGGGCATCTAGTCCGGATGCCTCCCGGGCGCCTCCCTGGGAGGTGTTTTGGGCATGCCCAGTCGGGAGAAGGCCCCCGGGAAGACCTAGGACACGCTGGAGGGACTATGTCTCACAGCTGGCCTGGGAACGCCTTGGTGTCCTCCCGATGGAGCTGGAAGAGGTCACCGGGGACCGGGAAGTCTGGACTTTCCTACTGAAGCTGCTGCCCCCGCGACCCGGACCCGGATAAGCGGTGGGAAATGGATGGATGGATGGACATCATAAATGTCTATTTATTTATATGTAAATTCTACCCTCCGTTCCTAGTTGTTTTTACCAAAGACAAAGTCGCTGGGTATCAGTTAAGTCTCCTGATGAGTTCAGAGCAACCGAATGAAAAACTAGGAAAATGCTCTGTTGGAAGTTTATACTTCAAGAATGCTGATTCGCTCATTTCACTGTCAGCGAAAAAGTCCTTCCACCTCAGACAAATCATCCAATCATCATGCAGAAGCCTATTGTCCGGGCCAGCCCACAACCCCATTGACCCCAGCGTCACTCAGCGTCCGACGGGTAGGACAAAACCTAGCATTTATCCAATAACCGCCCAGTTTCGCACAGTGGGACTCTACGCATCCCCATCAAAGAGGCTCAGCGGGTACATCAGTACTGTGGGGATGAATGAGAAGGAAGTGGTGTCGGTTACCTGAACAAAAGATGCACGCATTCCACTGTCTATTCAGTTAATAAAATGTACACACAGAAGTACATTTTTCACCATTTGTTTTTTTGGACATTTTATGGGAAGCCAAGCTTCCCTTGCAGTTTTAGAGCAACAGCCAATGTTAGATACTCATTCATTCACTCATTTTCTATACCGCTTGTCCTCATTAGGGTCACGGGGATGCTGGAGCCTATCCCAGCAGGCTTTGGGCGAGAGGCGGGGTACACCCTGGACTGGTCGCCAGCCAATCGGAGGGCACATATAGACAAACAAACAGTCACACTCACATTTATACTGATGGACAATTTAGAGTCACCAATTAACCTAACATGCATGTTTTTGGAATTTGGGGGGAAACCGGAGTACCCGGAGAAAACCCACACACGCACGGGGAGAACATGCAAACTCCACACAGAGATGCCCAACGGAGATTTGAACCCAGGTCTTCCAGATCTCCTGACTGTGTGGCCAACGTGCTAACCACTCATCCACCGTGCGGCATGTTAGATACTGTATATTAATTATATTTTCCCTTCCCTTTAATTAAGGGCTATCCCTGTGTCCCGTATCCAGACCGAGTTTCACCATTTGGTGATGGCTGTACTAGACGATCTCATTAGAAAGAGAAATTGCTGGCAGGACAGAGCAAACATTTCACTCGTGAGCTTAGCCATTTTCCAACATGTCACACTGAACAAGGGAGACGGGGAGCAATCGATAAACTCTCATATTTCAAATCATGCTGCAGTGTGGGCTTGTGTGTGCGTCGGCCCATTGTGTCTATAGATATGAGTGTCTGGGTTGGATCACATCTTGATCTGCTGTAATTCCATCTGTTGAGACAAAATGACAGGTTGGAACAGAACACCAACCTACATGCACGCAGAACGACACAGCCCGAGTACAACAAAAAGCTACCTCATAGAAAAGAGCATTAGTAGAAAGAGCGTGCATTTGTGGGTTGACCAGCACCCCTGCTTTCCATCCCGTCATGTGGACTTGTTTGTTGAAAATGTTTGTCCTTTGGTCCAAAAGGCTTATTTTATTTTATTTTTTTCAATGAGTCCAAAAGGCTTATTGAGTCCAATGATGGACAAAGAAGTCAAAATTCTGGACAGGGAAGACCGCTGGTGTGAAAGAGGTGTGCAAGCAGCCATTAATGTCAAACAGAAAGGCCATCCCGTGCAGTGGAGGTTTGCGGCATTAGCTGACATCTAATGTGCTGCCATCTATCCTTGTGGATTCACTTGTGGACCTTGACGACTGAGAATCTGCCCAAACATTCCTGTTTGATGTTCCTTGGTGGATCGGCTGATTAAAGTAGTGGAAGAAAACCGATATACTCGCCACTTTGCGACTTGAATTTAGCGGCTTCATTCTATAACTGTTTTGTCAGAATTTTGGCTAAATTAAGCTTTTTAAAGGTTAAAAATGGCTACACGAGTTAAGTACAAATAGAAGGCATTCAAAAGACGCATTCAAAAACAATAATGTAACATTGTGAACTAGTAAGTAGGTTTCATCCATTTTCTATGCCGCTTATCCTCAGGTCAGGTTACTGTAATGTTTGGTGAGACACACAAGCACCAGACCTGATTGGTGGAACAACAGGTTTGAATGATCTCACAACGGACACGATAATCCCTAAGAACATAGGATATTGTTGCTGCAATCTGCAACTCATCTCTGGAACGCTGATGTCATTTCCTAAATGGATTATTTATTTGTGGTGTTTATTGGTTGATATGAGTGTAAAGGTGATTATAGGGGTGTTATTTCATGTCCCGAGAGCTGTAATTATGTTAAAATCAGTTTTTTAAAGGTCGTAAACTGTTTTATCTTTGCTCTGCAAAAATATTCCATTCATAAATAATTAATCCTGCTTTGTGGAAATTTACTTATCACGGTCGCGTCTGGAACCAATTAACCGCAATAAATGAGGGATGACTGTATTGGCAATTTTGTCATGCATTCTCGTAACAAACAGCCTCAGTTCGGTGTGGAAGAACCAAACACAGCCCTAATAGCCGAGCAACTCCTCGTCATGCTGGTCACACACTGCTGTGGGATGGCATTCAATTCAATTCAATGTATTTGTATAACCTCAAATCACAACAGCAGCCATCTCGTGGCACTTTACACGTGAAGGTCACAAACAGAGAGCCGACTGAAACCCTACACGAGCAAGCACTTGGCGACGGAGGCAAGTAAAAACTCCCTCTGGGAAAGAAACCTTGGACAGAACCCAGGCTCTGTCGGGCGGCTGTCTGTCTTGACCGGTTGGGTTGGGATATAAAAAGAATAGAGGGACACATGGTAGATCAAGTCAGAAGTCTTGGGTTTTGAGGTGGTTTTTGAGTTGACTTTTGAATAAAGAGAGGGTGTCTGCCCCCCAGTTATGGTTGGCCCGGTAACTAAAAGATCTACCGCCCCATTCCACTCATCAAGTCAGACAACGTTCTTGCATTGGTCACTCAAGCACAGACGGCACATGCCCCAAGTGTCCAAATGGGTTGAAGTCAGGCCATTCTTTCCAGTCCCAAATTCTAAGCCTAATCTGTGACAGACACCAGACCCAGACCGCAGAGACCCTGCAATTTAGAGTGTCCCAGAAGATCCAAAAAGGGGTCATTAGCAGACAGGCTTGGAAGAATGATCACCTCTGACATGAGCTCAATGCACAAACTCGTGCTTCTCATCCCACAAAGCGGGAAATAAACAAGCTTACTTGTGGTACAAAGAAAGAAAACACACTTTTACCAACTTTGTGATTAATGTTTATTAACACAAGCCAGTGTTCAATTAATCTTCACTGTTACTTCTGCGGGAAATCTGTCTTGACGGCATCATCAGTCAAAAGCTTGGTTTTTGTTTGCACTTTGAACAAGTGTTGATGGCTTCGAGTCGCATTGGTTGAGGTGTCTGGGATTTACCAGTAAGAGGAGGCTGAGGGTTTCAGGGTGGACTCTTACAGATGCCGCAATTAGAGTGTCTCTGGTCTGTCCTCACCGAATGTTTAATGACTCTCGTCTCTAATTCATCTGAATCAATGGTGACCTTCGTTTCTTCTCTCACCAGGCCTGTAGCTTCCGCCAAATGGTCCTGTTTGCAAGATCGGAAGGCGACGACTTATCTCCCCGCGCACAACGCTGGCTTTGCAGAGAGAGGAGGAAAGAGAAGACTCTAGAAAAAGTCTTGACACCGTGAAAAATCAAACATGACCATACACACAATCCCCACCAGCTCAGCTGTTGTGCAAAAATCACTTCTTGCAACACTTGTCTCCCTTTCTTCATCGCTTCTTACCTGACCCTCTTCCGGCATCATGTCACAACATCTTTAGCTTGTTTGGCATTCCGTCCCATCCCCTACCCTTACCCCGTATGCCATTTATTATTCAATCGCATTCTTTTTACACTTTTCACCCTCATGCATTTTTAGATTATCACACAGCGGCTCCTTCCAGCTGGTGGCCCGGAAAATGTATCCCAGCAGAAAGCGTCGTTTTTGCAGATCAAAAAGGAAAAGATTTTGAGTGCGTCATGTCAAAGCATGCTCCGGTCTCAAGCACCTGGACTGGATTGTCACGTGCCGTCATTACAGTTTGCATGTAACGCCATCAAATATCAATACCCTATCGATCAAATGTCTCACTGCGGCGGAATCAGTGCTTTCCGTCGATACGTTTTTATTGTTTAAGTTCCCACGAGTGGCTAGGAACACCCATGGCAACCATTTTCAGACACACAACATTAGCTACGCCTGCACAATTATGAAAAGCTTTCTTGTAAATTGCACATAATTTGACATATAATAACCAGGCTGAGAGATTGTGTGCTTAATTGTGTAGAGCAGCACTGCATCACACTGGAGGTATTTGTCATTTTGGTTACCGGTGCAAAAAATACCATCAGTTTCATGGAGTGCGGTAAACTACATCAACGACAATAAAGATACCATATTTGACTGTGTCAATCAAAAGAGAGAATTGTGTTCTTTAGCTGAATTGAAGTGGATCTCAGTCAGTTGTGGATCTAAGGAAGTGTCCATTGAGTGTTTTGATATTCCAAACCAGTGGTGAGTGGCTAGTACTGTTGCCTCGCATCAAGAAGGCTCGGACTTCTCTGCGTGGGGTTTGCATGTCTCCCCAGGTATTCTAACTTTCTTATACAATTCTGAAAACAAGTATTTTAGTTACAGGCTTTAAATTGGCGTGAATACGATGTAAACGGCCATTCGTCTATATGTGTCAACCTGGTGATTGACGGGGGATCAGTCCTGGGTCTTTTCACCGCGAGGCTACATTCACACTGCGGGGTGTGGCGGGGTTTGGATTTTTCGTTAAAATCCGAAACATTAGCAAAAAAATGTGATTTGTCAATGTCAATGCACGGCGTCCGGGAAGTGACGCCCATGCGCAAAAGCACGACGTTGCATGCATGGAAGTAAACGTTGCCTCAATGTCGGATGTATGCAACCCGACTGTTGGAGTGATATCTACATACAAACAGGGCCCGCGTCTCATTTTAAAAACATCAGAATGGTGCACAATAACTTGAAAAAATCAGATGCAGGTCACCATACCAGTCACGCAATGGTTTTAGATGACTTTTGATCGGACCTGACAACAACACCAAAGTCTTGCAACTGGACTTGGATTTTGACATCAGTGACTCAGGACTTGACCTGAACTTCAGTGTGGTGACATTTTTTTTAAAGTAAAATGTGTTCCCATTCAAAGTATTCAACTAGCGTGGTTGTTATTATGTTTTTTTCAGCAAGACATCCTATTTTTCCTTTGAATCTTTGAATGCATCTATTAATGTCCAAGCAGGTTTAAGAACAAACACCAAATTATTTTATTTAAACACCTTATTTTATTTAGAGCATAAGACAATTTAAAATGGGCTCATTGTTAAATTGGTAAATTGTCATTTTATTTGGTTGACACTAAACGATGCTTATAACTTGTAAGGTCTCAAATGTCAAGACTATGACTTGGGACCTGACTCGGTGTGTCTTGTCTGGACTTGAGACTTGACTCGGACTTGCACATCTTTACTTGAAACTTGACTTGAGATTAAGAAAACCTACTATGCTTATTTTCAGGCCTTTGTATTGAGTTGTGGACTCCTATGCAGCAGCTACACATGATAACTCGCACAGAAAGCTTTCTAGATCTTCCAGACTTTACGTTTTTTCCTGCTGTGTTTTTTTTTTGGGGGGGGGGTTTCCTGCGTTGCGCCCAAATGGTCTGGCTAATTTACTCCAACCCCGGCCCTCCTCTTGGTACGCCTACCATGAGCCCACTCCACTGTGATTGGTCACACTCCCAAGAGCTCTGAGGACTTCCAGACTTCGTAATTCCTTCCTAATTCTTTCTTCTTCCTTCCTAATTCTGGCGGTACAGGAGTTGATAGTAGACGGCAAATGATCTTTTTAAAATGTGTGCTTTTAACAGCTATTAGCAGCTCCAGACATGGGTGAGCTGGTAATTTGCATGCATGTGTGCACACTTTATAATGATACCCACCCAACCGCTTTTGTCCCATTACTTACTTACTGCTTACTGGACACTGATAAATTGCTGCTTACAGCTTGGTCTTCCGACTCTTCAACATGACCAAGTAACGTTGGAAAGGCGTCGCACTTCCGCAACGGTTTTGCGGATAGTCAAATTAGCTTTCCCTCACACCCGAACAAACATTTCCTGGGATCCATTGCTCAACGTTGCCCAAATAATCTGTGAAAACAGCGTGCAGAGCGCATCCATCCATCGTTTAACACGAGAATACAACTTTGTAACAACATTTATACGTCCGAAAAGAGGAAAATTATTTTAGGTCCCCTTTAAAGACTTGCAAAACACTGACTTCTCCTACCTGTAACGGTCACATATGAGCAAAAACACCGCAGTGTGAACGGAGCCTTTGTGAGACGGGCCAGGCCCCAGCTTGCCAGCATTGGATAAGCACGGGCGGACAAATACTACGCATTCATCACTTCATCAGCCACCCTGATTATTTATCCACCCCTTATTCTCATCCTTCTACTCCCTCCCCCCCCCGCACGTCCCGCCTCCCTTTCCTCGTGCCGACAAACACGGCAAAGGCTGAGATACCGTCCTGGAGGGCGTAGAGCGTTGGCTTTTTGGTGTGTTCTTTTCTATTCTCGGCAGGCTGTGTTTGATCTAGATTCCCTGTTTCAGAGGAGAGATGCTGCTCGTTACTTTGTCTGCAGTGGTCGTGGTCTTTTAGGACAAGGTGGTAGCCAATAAGCCTTTAAAGTCGGAAACTCTGGAGTCGTTTCTTGGATTTACCTGTTTTTATCGCATTAGTTGTCATGGAGTGGAAACAGTATATCTTTATAGTAACGGTGTAAACCTTAAAAAAAAAGTACTATTATAAAAATATTTTATTTTTTACCATTGTATAAATATACAGTATTGATTAACTTATGTACTTGGATTGCAAGTTGTTTGGGTCCCCCATGCAGTTGGGGGTTTGGGGGATTTCTAATGCCCTTTGGTGTCGGTGTTGACTTCTCCATTGTGACATATTTGCTGTTGCTTTTTTATTATTATTATTATTATTATTGTGATTAAATGCAAAATAAGAAATCTTTACTTTTCGACGCCCATGTGTTTAGGTTAAAACCTCCCTCCCCTGGTCTCTCCCCATCTCTTTTACAAGTCCTAGGAAAGATGTTCAAGAAAACAAAGGATGTGTTTGTGGTGTGTAGTTGATGTTTTCTCTCCCGCCTGCACTCCTGGGACGGGTCGAGTGAGGGCTCGAGTGGGAAGCAGCCTCAAAGAAAAAGAAGACATTCTGAATGAGTTGTGTCTGTCTTTTGCACTAATTTAATAAACCCGTTGCTGAAAGTGACCGTGTGCTGGAGCTGTGCAATTTATTCCTAACAAATAACAATGCAGTAGTTGGTAAAATTCCATTTACACCTTTGCCAGTATTGGGGATTTTAGCCATACAGCCCCCGTAAGTTATTTCTGGAAATGCCAAAACCAACCATAATATCCGATAACAACGACGCTAATATCCTCCATCCGCCATCTCCCGCTGAGCCATTCAAACTCATTAATTCCCTCCTAGATGATCATTTAGCACCTATTAACACAGGATCCTCATCTGTAATGACCGCCCAATTATCATTTTCACTCTCATTCGGCTCAGTCTCAGCGAGGTTAAGTAACGCCCTCAACCCGTGACAAATGCTCAATGGGCCATTGGCAGATATCGCTGGCAATTACACCAGGAATATATTCAACCAGGCTCTTACATTTCCTATTTTCTGTCACCCTAAACTGTAATAATGTTGAAAGACTTGCTTGAATGTCTCCCCGAGCTCTAAAAGCGCCACCACTTCAAGTCTTAGACATTTAAATCTTTGGGTGTTTCATTCATTTTGAGATTGTCATGAGCTGAACTCCCTGTTTTACCCGTGTGGGTGTTCAAATGAATTTATTTTCGTATGTACAGGCGTTTTCGCGGCTTCACAGTTTTTAAAATGCACTAAGTCATGTCATCATTGTTTTGTGACTACATGTAAACCATTCCGAAAACGCCGCGAAAGACATGATGACATGTAGTGTTGCACGCAATTTTAATACGTGTGAGTCCATATTATGTTATATTTTGGTGACCATAGGGTTGCTATTTCATGTCGATAGGGCTCTAATAATGTTAAAAACTGTATTTAGAAGGTCCTAACCAGGTTTCCTATGCTTGAAGTAAAACAATAGCCAATTTCCAAATAAGGAATCCTATTTTTTTGCACATTCACTTATCAAGATTGGGTCTGGAGGCAACAATTAACTAACTAATTTTGATCCCAAATAAATGCTGACTTTGCAAGTTTATGGTACGATATGAACAGTCCAGATTTTTTATTGTAGGGTTTTTGTAACATACTAAAATATTCATAAAAAACAAGTGTTTTCTCACTGGGTGAAAAAACCAGACACCTGTCACAGAAACATCCTCATCTATTCACACCTCTCCACCACTATGGGGAAGACCAAAGAGCCTCTAAAGGAGCCAGGAGACAAGACTGCACAGACAGAAACGGACCCAAAGACCACCATCAAGACTGGTGAGAAAGAGTAATATTAATTTGGAAATGGACAAAAAGACAAAATAACAGCCAATCGTCCACACTCTGGACCTCCGTGCAGTATTTCACCAGGTGGGGTATGGATGATTCCAAGAAAGGTGAGGAACCAGCCTGCAAACACAAAGCAGGAGCTGGGATGTCCAGGGAGTTGGGAGCACCGTCACCAAGAAAAGCAAGACAATTTGCCGTGATGCCCGGGTTCCCAGATGCCAGAGCGGGTACGTGAATAAACATTAGCGGCGAACGCTGAGAATCACGTAATGTGCTCGAACGCCTCAGGAGAAAGGTGACGCTGTGAAGTTGTTCATAGTTGTGTGTTCGTTAAATGAAGAAAAAGGTAAGTGGGATGACGACGTTGTGCATTCAAAGGGTTTTATCTTGAAAAATTTTCAAGATCACTGCTATTGTGTGCTAAATGAGAGCTAATTTCTGCGTTTTCTGAGCCGTATGATTTGACTGATTATGTTTGAAAGCCCCCAATTTTGCAGGCATAAGTACATTTATACTTTCATGAACGATGTGTCGTCTTCCGGCGTTTTGGCCCCTTTATTCGGTGGCCCTTGAACACACCACGTGTGACACAAACCGAGACTTTGACCTTTTCTGCCGCAGCACAGACTGACGTGCATTATTGTATTCTTCCTTTCACCTCGTTCTTGTTTTTATTATGATTATGTGTAACAGCAGTTGCGTCGCACTGATTATTTCCGTGTTGCAGAGCAAAGCACAGCAAAAGAGCAAAAAGATCGCCACAGCTTGTCGCCACTTAAATAATTAATACACATACAAACACAAATAAATTATTTAAAATGCCAGGAGATATATTACCCCTCTGAAACCGCTCCGTTTTAAATTTTTATTTAAAACTGCCAAAAATTATCATATTTTTTTTTATGCGCAGTTTACCTGCACACGACCTGTTTGACCCTCAGCCCACACCGTAGTTTGTGGAAGGTGGAGCTTGAAGCTGGAACAAATACTGAGCAGAAACGGGCAAACAAAAGAGTATTCTGAATGGCAAGATTATCTTGCAGATGATTCACCCAAAAAGACCAAAGTTATTTGTGTTGCTGTGACTTTGTCACAAAGTACGTCGCCTCTGGGAGAAGAGGGCAGCTTCTGGAGCTCTCCGGGTATTGTTTTGTCATGATACCTTGGCAGAAAGTGTGCCAACTAACGAGTGTTTTCAGATGTGAGCCGTCGCCTGTTTTGCTTTGAACTGCTAGCTAAAAATTAGGCTAGGAGCTGCTAGCTACTGGCATAGCCAATGTTAGCTATTTGGGGATTTAGCTAATGCTATGTCATTGACACTAGCATTATAGCAATCCTACGTACATTATAGCTGTGCTATTTATCTTATTTAGTAGGGATTGCGCAAAACTATGACAGAAACAACATCAAATTAAAAGCACTAAAAAAAATACAGAACCACCATCCACCTGGAGTTTGTTTATGAATTCATTACCATTAGGCATTCACACATTTGGGAGAAATTAGAAATTAGAAAAAGGGGGAAAATACAGTGTAGAGCAGAATGTCATAACTTAGAAGATGCATTTAAGGACCGTCAAACAGTGGGACGAATCACCGCTCGTACGGAACATTCACAAGCTGGGGTTTTTCTAACTGTATATTATTTTTGAAGAAAATAATAACCCATACTACCAATACCGATATCCCTTTACATAAAATTTGATGTAGTTCTATATCGAATTGTTCACTACAAAGAGATTTACAGTACATCTCTACTTATTATAGATTAAAACATATTTTTACCTGTGATTAATTGTCAGTTAACTATAAACAATATGAGATTAATCGTGATCAAATATTAGAATCGATTGACAAACCTAGTATTTAATATTACGTAATATATTTAGTAATATATTCTGGTACGTTTTAGGTCATTTAAGTGTTTTTAAGACCTGAATGGCTCAGACAAGGTTTGGTGGAATATCATGTGGTTAGATGAGCACCCAGGCATCAAGTAAACTCCGTGTGTTTGGAGCCTGTGAAAAGCAGAACAACACCATACCTACTGTCAAAGATGCTTTGACTCTTACCAAAAGTTTATGGTTATGCAGCATGTCTGAGGACATTCAAGGATCTTGTCTCTTTAATGCACAGCATAGGACAGGTAAGCTAAAGCAACCAGATTAGGGCAGACAAGCGGAGGTTCGGTTGCAGGATATCATCCCACCTACTCACAGCAGACTTCCGAAATCTTGTCTCTTTTGATGCACAGCATAGGACACTTGGCCAAGAGTTTGTCGAGTTTCCGCAATTGTGAAGGAAGTTGATGATTGCAGGCCATGCAGGGGAACAGACGGAAGGACGCACTGAATTAAACAGTGTGTTTGTTCAAAAAGCTGACCCAGTGTCAGTGCAGTTGACAACATCTGTCCGGCGTCTGCTATCTTTCCTCCGTTCTTTGTCCAGACTGCCCGTCTCAAATTTGTCCTCTCAAGAGCAAGGGTATGTGAATTTCTGCTTTACGGTCGTAATGAATTCGGCCAGACGAGCGAAAGACAAAATGCGCTCGGATGAAGTGGCCTTCCGCCGTTCAAGCATGTGTTTGAATTAATGGTCTGCAAAGAGAACATTTTTCTCAAGGTCACTTCATCCACACGGACTAATATGAAGGCATCGGCTCTCTCAGCTACTTTATTTCCGTCATGTCTCCACGAGAAACCCTTATTAAGCTGCCCAAAAAAATCTTTGGCTGCATTTAATTGGACGGCAAATGGTGCAGGATTAACCCAATTAAGGCAATATTGAGAATAAGAAAGTGTCGTGTAAACAACATTTCCTGGGTGCCCTTACCTGAAAAAGGTCAAATTACTCCAAACAACAGCTGGATTAGGAATTGGTCTTTACATGCTAAAAAGGTCCACAAAATGCGAGGTTGGGAAATTCATTATGTATTGCATGCATGCTCACCAAGGTTTCTGATTTTCACCATCAACGTGTCTTAATAGGCAATCATAATTAAGTAGAGAAAATTTGAAAATTACAGTGAAAAATTAATTAAATGTAAGACCCATTTTTTTAGTGCTTTGTTTCTTTCTGTTTTTTTTTTTACTGCCGTATAAGGGTGTAATGAGATTTCAGTCTAGCGATAATACATTCAATAACGTCATGGAACAACGGCCGACAGAGTGAGACCTCTTGGAAACGATGCCTGCAAAGACATACTACATTATTAGTGTACATAATATTTTATTAAAAATGAGCAAGGGGAGCCCATCTACAGAAAAGAGCCAGTATGTCAAATTTATTCAAAAGTGGTAGCAACATAAAACAGACTTGCACGCCTCAAATTATCCACCCGACCCGGTTTTCCCACAAAAAAAATGATGCGCGGCCTCCTTGTCCCGACAGTCAACACTCACTGAGATGTTTGGTCGGCAACCTAAATACAAACGGAGCAGCGCATAATTGTGTGCGTTCACGGAAACTCATTGTAAAAGAAATGCCGCTCTTTTTAATACTGCAGAAAAGCCTCCATTTCTAGAAATGCTGCAAACCTTACACAGCGCAAATTGTGAGAAAATATTGTCCACAACTTTATAGCATGGAAGATGACAAACATTTTGCACTATTATTCTTCTTACTATAACATTAGTGGTTTATGGGATGTGAACATTTGTCCTGTTAATTTAATAATGTAAAAATGACACCCACTACTGGCATTTTGTTCTTCGATGCCACAATTTATTTTTAGTGCCAATGGAAAATATTCTACATTTCTAAATATTCTTTTCTATATTTTCACAGTTAGTCCCTTTTGAGTCTACTCAAGTTTGTCATTGACACAATGTCACTTCCACACAGCTCCCATTTTTTGTGTTCTCACAAAAAGGTGTCAAACAGAAGGCACTGATATGTAAATGAGGTAATAAAAGATTGGAGATTTCAGTGTGTTAAGCCAATAGGCTGCCATCTGCCTGCATGTGATAGTGCATCATATATTATTACCGCAAAAAGGGAAAACTGTTGCGTAGATGATGAAAGGACGGCATATTGAAGAAAAGTTACGAGCAGGTTGTTCTGTGAAACTTCTTCAGTCTTTGTTCTTGCACAAAGTCGATGAACAAACGGCTAAGCTCACGTTGCGAAGGACGTCTTAGCGTTTGGAAAGAGACGAAGGCACACCCTGGTAAAGAAAAAAAACCTTTGAGAAATCATAGGGACATTTTGTGCCATTCTTATTGTTTGGGCTGTTTGCCTAAATGACAAAGCTCCAGCTTGAAGTGTGTTTAATAGAAATTATTTTATATTTGATGTTATTTATCAATTAAAGAATACGGTGGAGGTACAGTGGTATGCAAACATTTGGGCAACCCTGATCATTTTCAAAAATGTTCTTGTATAAATCAGTAGTTGTTTGGATCAGCAATTTTCAGGTAAATATATCTTATAGCAGACAAACACAGTGGTATGTGAAAAGTGAAATAAAGTTTTTAGGATTTACAGAAAGTGTGCAATAATTATTTAAACAATTTTAGGTGGGTGCATAAATTTGGGCATCCCAACTGAAAATTTACATCAATATTTAGTAGATCCTACTTTTACAAAAAAAAAACAGCCTCTAAACTCTTCTGCTTCGTTTTTCTTGGCCTGCCACTCTGGGCCTTAACCAGAACTGTGATTGTGGTCTTTCATTACCTCACTGTGTTTCTCACCATGGAAACTGACAGCTGGAATTTCTGAGCTAGCTTTTTGTATGCTTCCCACAAACCATGATGTTGAACAATTTTTATTTTCCGGTCATTTGACAGTTGTTTTGAGGCTCCCATGTTGCCACACAAGATGCAAAGAGGAGAACAACTTGCAATTGGCCACCTTAAATACCCTTTCTAATGACTGGCCTGACCTATGTAGGTAGGTCAAGGGTCAATGAGCTTACTAAACAAATTCTGTCTTCCAATAATTAGTGCTAAAGGTATTCAAATCAATAAAACAACAAGGGTGCCCAAATTTATACACCTGCCTAATTTTGTTTCAATAATTATTTTGCACTTTCTGTAAATTCTTAAAACTTGCTGATCCAAACAACTAATGATTTATGAAGACAAATCTTGAAAATTATCAGGGGTGCCCAAACTTTTACATACCACTGTATGTTAACAGACAATCATTTTACACAGCTCACCCTTTTTAATGTACACTGCTCAAAAAAATTAGGGGAAGACTTTGAAAACACATCAGATCTAAATGGAAGGAAAAATGATCTTGAGTATCTTTCCTGATAATAAGTAGGTGATGTATTAGTAACAAAATGATGCCACATAATTTGATGGAAATTAAAATGATCATCCTATAGAGGGGGGAAATCAAAGACAACCCAAAAATGGGATGGACGGATGGACCTAAACATAATGTCCCAGAGGTGTTCTATTGGGTTTAGGTCAGGTGAAGGTGGGGGCCAGTCAATGGTATCAATTCCTTCATCCTCCAGGAACTGCCTGCATACTCTAGCCACATGAGGTCGTGCATTGTCGTGAACCAGGAGGAACCCAGGTCCCACTGCACCAGTGTAGGTTCTGACAATGGGTCCAATGATTAATTTCCGCTACCTAATAGCAGTCAGGGTGCCAATAGCTAATCTGTAGAGGTCTGTGCGTCCTTCCAGGGATATGCCTCCCCAGACCATCACTGACCCACCACCAAACCAGTCATGCTGAATGATGTTGCAGGCAGCATAACTTTCTCCACGGCATCTCCAGACCCTTTCACGTCTGTCGCATGTGCTCAGGTTGAACTTGCTCTCATCGGTGAAGAGCACAGGGCGCCAGTGGCGTAATGCCAATTATGGTGGTCTATGGCAAATGCCAATCGAGCTCTACGGTGCTGGGCAGTGAGCACAGGGCCCACTACAGGACGTCGGGCCCTCGAGCCACCCTCATGGAGCCTGTTTATGATTGTTTGGTCAGAAACATTCACACCAGTGGCCTGCTGGAGGTCATTTTGTAGGGTTCTGGCAGTGCTCATCCTGTTCTTCCTTGGACAAAGGAGCAGATACCGATCCTGTTGAGGGTTTAAGGACCTTCTACAGCCTTGTCCAGCTCTCCTGGAGTAACTACCTGTTTCCTGGAATCTCCTCCATGCTCGGTACAAATTGATGTGCCATCCTGGAGGAGTTGGACTACTTGTGCAACCTCTGTAGTGTCCAAGTACCGCACCATGCTATCAACGGAGATGTTGATCCAAGCCAAATGAAAAACTACAGCAGCAGAAAGTCAGTCAGTAAAAAATCGGCCAAAAGAGATAAGAAGTCCGTGGCCTCAACCTGGAAAACCATTCCTATTTTGGTGTCTGTCTCATTGTTGCCCCTCTGATGCACCTGTTGTTGATTTCATCAACAACAAAGCAGCTGAAACTGATTAACAACCCCCTCTGCTACTTAACTGACCACATCAATATCCCAGAAGTTTGACTGAAACGTTACAATACTCTGATAAAAAAGTTTTCTTCTCATTTTTTTGAGCAGTGTGTTTTAACATACATGCAAGTTACATTGAAACTCGTCATATAATTCAAGCCACAGTTTTACGTGTCCAAAAAGGAGTAGGAAGAAGCCAATCTTATTTAATCCTCCATTTTGATTGGAACACATTTGTTCTCTTCCTGTATTCCAAATGTACTCTTTGCCAGTTTCAAATAAATAGAAAAATTATTTGGATAATATGTGAAAAAATTAGGAGTCAAAGTTGTTGTAACAGCCATGATAAATAATAATAAATATATTCATTCATTCATTTTCTATGCTCCTTATCATCATTAGGGTCACGGGTATGCTGGAGCCTATCCCAGCTGACTTTGGGCGGGAGGCGGGGTACACCCTGGACTGGTCGCCAGTCAATCACAGGGCACATATAGACAAACAACCAATAATAAATATATAATAATGATAACTAATGAAAGGGGTAATAAGTGACCCCTTCAGTTGTCATTCACAAAGCAACTATGGTGCGTTCAAAGACCGCCGAAGAAATTGCAAAATCTCAACCCTTGACGAAAAAACATTATGAGTGAAGCATGGAGGTATAAACCTGTGCAAATTGTGAGCTGTGGAACTTTTTGAGTACATTTTCAATATGCCGCATGTTTTGTCATGTTATTAGCACAGTATTACTGTACTGTATTTACAGTATCTTACAAATGTCCAGGTTAGCATGCTTAGCTTATGTCATAAGGGTGGCCCAACCTAATAACTGGTTGGGCAGCAAACAAGTGTCAAGTGCCATAATTTGCAATGAGTCTCTTACGGCACATATTTGCAGAATTGTTGTCATTCAGCCACATTGGAGGCTTTTCCAGCATGAAGCACGTTTTTAAGGTCTCAATAGGAGTCAGCTCAGGACTTGGACTAGGCTGCTCCAAAGCCTTTATTTTGTTTTGGACTCATTTTTTTCACACGAGGCCATCTAGGTTTGGATTTTTCCTGCTGTAATAATAAAAAGTGTCCATGAAAAACTGCAATTTTGGTGTTCAGTCGTGTTTTTACATTTGTCTGATGATCTGAACCATAGAAGTGTGACAAACATGCAAAAAGAGGAGAAACGCTTTTTTACTGTATTTTAGGTTGCAGTAGTTGCAGTTTTATGTGTGCACTTCAGTCATTTAAGCTTTAAATTTCTGTGGCGGTGAGAGCTGAAATTTGTCAGCAGCATTTCTGCTTAGCTTAAGATGGTAAAAAAAAAAAAAAATCCCAGCTGCAGTTTAGTTTGTGTCTTTTGTGTTTTTTAAATCACTCTCTGCTAATAATGTAGTGCCTTTGAGCTTTTAACAGCAATTCTGCCGCTTTTCACTGTTGGGCTTTAGGACGCGTTGGCAGCGTGACATCTTAACGTCGGTACCCCGCAGAATTACATGTTAATTAACGTGTACGCTACGTCTGCGTGGGAATAAATCCTCTGATGTTTGTGTCATTGCTGCAGCGTGGTCAACTTGACAGCGAGTCGGTGCGGCAAAGCCCTTAGAACATTGCGGGCTTCTTATCATGCCATATCTCGCTGTGAGAGTTCTAAGGGACCGTAGTGCGTGATGCAATTTTATGCCTGCAGGCCATTATTATTATTACAAGTAAAAAAAATAAACATGGTATGAAGTGAACCTCAATGCTTTGGTTATCTTGTAAGACATGAATGTTTCTATTAACATAGCCTGACCTTTGCATGTTGTTGTAAACACACTTTTAGGTCCATTATTCTGTGGGTAGAACCCGCGTTGCCGCCGTAATAGGAAACGAGATAATTCAAACAAAGACTCGGTCGGTGCCTTTGTGGTCAGATGCCTGTGATTCCTGTCCTGCGTGTCATGGGGAGAATCAGCCCATAAATCAAAGGGGGTTTTGGTACTCATGCAGGCATGTTAATAATAACGGTAAGCAGGCAGGGGCCATGACTTGGATTAGCGCCAACAATTTACCGGAGAAAACAAGAAAAGTACATCTCTGTTCCGCATCAGCCAATTTATTCATCCTTCACCTTCCCGTAACACTTTTAATGTGCGACGCATGCCGTGGAAAATCACATATTATTACCGACAATGATCTCAGCAGCACACTCCTAAATATTCATCGGCGGCAAAACAAGTCAATGTCGGGGTGTACTTTGAATGGAGCTCACCAAAAAATCCCCACTTGTTTTCCCGGGAAAAGCTGTGAAGGAAGTCTTCGCAATGTTTACTTTTAATGATGGCGGCTTGTTTCTTTTTGGTTTTGTAATCATGCCGAATTCTAACAGGCCGCGTTCGGTTTAATAGGGATTTACAGTAACAGTGTGCAATCAAAGTCATCTTGCATTGCGGTTTAAGGAATTAACTCAGATTAGGAGCGATCAGAGATACCATTTAGGAACGCTCAAAATCACTACAGGATGCATATTGTACGGCAGATTTAGCTTGGAAAAAAAAACGTACCCCCCCGAGATCAGAACTGGAACGCAGTGGAAACTCGGTGATTGAATGTGAGAAAAAAGAAATCCAAACAGGATTAAGGACCCTAAGAGATAGGGTGAGGAGCTCGGCCATCCGGGAGGAGCTCAGAGTAGAGCCGCTGCTCCTTCACATCGAGAGGAGCCAGATGAGGTGGCTCGGGCATCTAGTCCGGATGCCTCCCGGGCGCCTCCCTGGTGAGGTCTTTCTGGCATGCCCGGCCGGGAGAAGGCCCCCGGGAAGACCTAGGACACGCTGGAGGGACTATGTCTCACAGCTGGCCTGGGAACGCCTTGGTGTCCTCCCGATGGAGCTGGAAGAGGTCGCTGGGGACCGGGAAGTCTGGACTTCCCTACTGAAGTTGCTGCCCTCGCGACCCGGACCCGGATAAGCGGAGGAAAATGGATGGATGGATGATGTTAGAGATGAGTACTGAACAAATCTTCCCACTCACCGGTTCTCGTCTTTGGCAACTCCTTCATCATGCAGGTTTTTGTGACTGTTCTCTGTGAGTCTCACTTCAGTGAGTGACTCGTAAGAAAGGAGTCGAGTTTCCCGTAGAAAGATTGTGGCCGGGTCCAAGTATTTCTGTCCAGCGTCGAGTAACCACGAACACTGCCGCCATGTTGGCTTTATTAAGTGATGTTTACCACTTTTACGGGCCTCATTCCGGTACGTTTTCTTCATCCTGTTGTTTCAGTTGTTATGACAACCAGGGGTCGCCACGGCGAATCAGTTGCGTCCATCTAACCCTGTCTTCTGTATCCTCTTCTCTTGCACCAACTCCCTCCATGTCCTCTTTCCCTACATCCATAAACCTCCACTTTGGTCTTCCTGTCTGGCAGTTCAAAACTCAGCACTCTTCTACCAACATATTCACTATCTCTCCTCTGGACCATCTCAGTCTGGCCTCACGGACTTTATCTCCAAAACCTCTAACATGTGCTGTGTCCCTCTCATGTGCTCATTCCTGATCCTGTCCATCCTGGTCACACCCAAAGAGAAGCTCAGCATCTTCATCTCCGCTACCTCCAGCTCTGCCTCCTGTCTTTTCCTCAGCGACGTTGTCGCTAAACCAAACAACATCACTGGTCTCCCCACAGTTTTGTACACCTTTCCTTTCATTTTAGCTGAAACTCTTCCATCACACTCGCAGCCTGGGACCGCCACAATGAGACACTGTGTTCATGTTGTGCATTCTTGTCATCAGAACCCACGGGAAGGTGCCACAGAGTTCAGAATTTCCAAGTATTTTTCACTGATTGACCGAAGGAAACGTAACAAAATGAGTTTACTGAGCTATATGATTGAACCGACAGGAATGAAACCGACTAGAAATGGATTCAATCTCATTATGACTGTCAGGCTGCGGTGATTAGCATACGTAACGTAGGCAGCGACGCTATCAACAAGCTCTCCGTGATGGACAGATATTTCAGCCTGCCATGAAAAGGAACAGCTAATCATGTCAGAGTGTGACTGGGGATCAAATATATTGCTTAGATCTGACATGTGCCTCACGTGGTCTGACAGAACTTGTATTCCACATTAAGTTATTAAAGGTGTTAAGGCGTTTGCACTTCTGGCAGCTTCATTGACAAGCTGTCTGAATTCCTCCTTTGCTGCACTCAGATGGCAGCCATGGAAGGTCTGGCGGCGGTACGTGATTATAGATGTAAGTCGCTGGAACCGGAGATGAGGTTGCGAGCTTATCCTTCATAATCCGGGCGGGATCTTTTCCGTTTGTCGGCTCGTCGCCAATACTTGGGTAAACTTTGGTGAAATGCAAAAAAGGCCCGCGTGTAAGCTTGATTGTTGTTATTATTATTATATTATTTTTGCTCTATTGAATCAATTTGGGGGCCGCACGGTGGATGAGTGGTTAGCATGTTGGCCAGACAGTCAGGAGATTTGGAAGACCCGGGTTTGGATCCCCATTGGGCATGTTCTCCCGTGGGTTTTCTCCGGGTACTCCGGTTTCCTCCCACATTCCAAAAACATGCATGTTAGCTTCGTTGGCGACTCTAAATTGTCCATTAGAGTGTGACAAAAGAGTTCATGTTTAGACAAATTTAGATTTCTCAGTCAATGACTTATATTATTGGAGATGTGGCTGAGCCCACTACTCCAGGTTTGAAGATTCACACCCCTCCCCCACCCCACTGACTACAATGGACATTGCAGGCATGTCAGCCCTGGAGCCCCCCCTCTCCCCCGCTGCCCTCACACTCTCGGAGCAGAATGTG
Source organism: Oostethus manadensis (assembly GCA_024372805.1). Lineage (NCBI taxonomy): Eukaryota > Metazoa > Chordata > Actinopteri > Syngnathiformes > Syngnathidae > Oostethus > Oostethus manadensis. Next base: position 1,520,029 of record QODF01000036.1, on the reverse strand, counting down.
GCCAAGACATTTAAAAAGCAGAACCCTCGGAAAGCTCCAGGTCCAGATGGTGTCTCTCCTTCCACCCTGAGACACTGTGCGGTAGATCTGGCGCCTGTCTTCACGAACATCTTCAACATCTCCTTGGAGTCATGCCATGTCCCAGCCTGCGTCAAGCTGTCCACCATTGTTCCCGTCCCCAAGAAGCCCAGGATCACTGGACTCAACGACTACAGACCTGTGGCACTGACATCTGTGGTCATGAAGTCATTTGAGCGCCTGGTTCTGCCTCATCTCAAGTCCTTTACCTCCCCGCTCCTGGACCCTCTGCAGTTCGCCTACAGAGCCAACCGGTCTGTAGATGACGCCATCAACCTGGCCCTCCACTACATCCTGCAGCATCTGGACTCCCCAGGAACCTACGCCAGGATCCTGTTTGTGGACTTCAGCTCTGCATTCAACACCATCCTCCCAGCTCTGCTCCAGGACAAGCTCGCCCAGCTCAACGTGCCTGACTCCACCTGCAGGTGGATCACTGACTTCCTGACGGACCGGAAGCAGCGCGTGCGGCTGGGGAAGAATGTCTCGGACACTCGGACTATCAGCACGGGATCCCCACAGGGCTGTGTACTTTCCCCCCTGCTCTTCTCCCTGTACACCAACAGCTGCACCTCCGGCCACGACTCGGTGAAACTGATTAAGTTTGCGGATGACACCACCCTCATCGGGCTCATCTCAGACGGTGATGAGTCTGCTTACAGGAAGGAGGTGGACCGGTTGGTGTCGTGGTGCAGCTGCAACAACCTGGAGCTCAATGCTCAGAAGACAGTGGAGATGATCGTGGACTTCAGGAAAGTCAAAGCCCCCCTACCCCCCCTCGTCTTGACAGACTCTCCCATCACAACTGTGGACTCCTTCCGCTTCCTGGGCACTAACATCACCCACGACCTCAAGTGGGAGCAGACCATCAGCTCCATCATCAAGAAGGCTCAGCAGAGGATGTACTTCCTGAGGCAGCTGAGGAAAGCCAAGCTGCCTGTCCAGACGATGGTGCAATTCTACACGGCCATTATTGAGTCCATCCTCACCTCCTCCATCACAGTGTGGTTCGCTGGGGCCACTGCCAGGGACAAACAAAGACTGCAGCGCATCGTGCGCTCTGCCGAGAAAGTGATCGGCTGCAGCCTTCCATCTCTCCAGGACCTGTACGTCTCCAGAACTCGGGGGCGAGCAGGCCGGATACTTGCTGACCCTTCCCACCCTGGACATGGACTATTTGAGCCATTCCCCTCTGGCAGAAGGTTACGGTCCATTCGGACCAGAACCTCTCGCCATAAGAACAGTTTCTTTCCTGCTGCTGTTGAACTCATGAACACTTTATAACATTTGCACTATGCTCACTTTATAAACAGTGTCATGTGGAGTATTCAATTGGAATACTCCACATGGAATGTTGTGGTGCATCTTTAAGGTGCATCAGATTACCCTTAATGAATTATCAATACAATACTTTTTTATTACCCGACGTTCATCTTATCAAATGTAATTGCACCCAAGCCTATTTTTTCATAGATTCTGCAAACAAAGGTCGGAAACATTACATTTGACACTAACATCATTCAAATCTGACATTTCTATCAAATTTTATGTTGGAAAGCTGTGGCCATCTTGACATTTTAGGTGGCTAGCAAGCTATTTCCAAAAAATGGTCACTTTTGAGCATTCAGGCCAATTTTGGTGCTTGCATTACTATTTGAAAGATGATCTCACTTGTCTGCTACATTATCTTTCGAGCGCATTTTGAGAAGCAAAACGCTGCACTTAAGTGTCACCACCAACTACTTTCCTCGAACACCAAAAAACGACCAAAATGGGAAAGAGTGTGGATGGGGTGGGGGTCACTGTTTACGCACCACACTGCTGATGGGGATGTCATACAACTTCATGTCGAAAGATCGGAACTATCGCTACAAACTTTTGATAAACAGCCTATTTCAGTTCTAAGGTCTTTTGGAGTAAATAGATTGCTCCAATGTTTTTTTGTCTTACTCCCATGTCTTCTTTTTGCATTTTGAAGATCAACTTAGCACCTTTTATGACGTTTATGACTCATTCCATCACTTTGTGTCTTCAATGCATTTTAAAAACGATTGTGTGCCTACTCTATATCGGCGTTAAAAGACTGCCAAGAAGCAAAGACATCCCGTGGAAGATACAAATCTACTTCAATTCTTGCTCACTCATTTGTTTTCTTGCCTGTTTCTCACACCTGATAATTGCATTAGTCAACTGATAACATCATAAAGGGTTCTTCACCTTTAAACGCCGTCAAATGATCAGTCCTCATTTACCAACCTGAAACCCGATAAGCAGCATTAATTCGACTGATAATTTTTAATCTGGAGTCTACCGCTGGCTCGGGTGTTTCAGTGTCTCCATCCCTGCAGAAATCCTTGACAACAAAATGGATGACAATTTTTTTTTGTTCAATTGACACAAATGGGTTGATAGGATGGGGAGGGAGGCGGCCTTGTCATAACATCCATTGTTAAAAACCCCGTGTGCACAATTACACATAATAAAAGCCCAGCATGGTCCCCAATATGCTGCTGTGACAAAGTCAACTATTTAGTCCAAATTGTTCGGTTCAGGCTTTTTTTTTTTTTTTGACATTTCCCTCGATAACGGCATCCTAACATTCGTGTATTATTGCATGGACAGAAATATTTTGGCCACAGCCCCGCTGCCAAACACCATGCCGCGTAGTTATTTCCCATAAACCTTTTGTGTGGTCATTCTAAAGAGGTCGCTGAATTTGGACGTCAGCTGGAATCAGTTAATGAAACTTCTTCCCCGTTCACTTATCAGCCGCCAGTAGGATTGTTACGAGGTGAAAGCATTTACGTTCCACAGCAACAATGACCGCAGCTTCATGCCTCCACCATCGGCACAAAAGGCGTGCACGCCTTACATATGCAAACAGCACGCCAGGTATCACATCTGGTACTGCCTGGCTGCATTGTGTTACCTGGAAAGTAATAATGAAGCCCTTTGATTAAACGTTGGCTGTGTTGCAATATCTTCTGAAGCCCTTTAATGGTATTGTGAGTACAATAACAGGTTCAAACAATAACAGTAACGGCAAATTTGAAGATACTTGGTCCAAAAATATTATTGTTTTCCCCCCAACATAGGGTCTTTTTCCCAAAAAAAAAAAAACCCATCTTATTCACACCAAGTCAATAATAATGTATAATTATAAAGACTTGATAATAAAGCATAAAATACAGCACACGTGCAATAAACAGGGAAGCCCAGACTTCCCTTTCCCCGGCCACTTCGTCCAGCTCCGCACAGCGGATCCCGAGGCGTTCCCAGGCCAGCTGAGAGACATGGTCTCTCCAACATGTCTTGGGTCTTCCTCGAGGCCTCCTACCGGTCGGACGTGCGCTGAACACCTACCCAGGGAGCCGTCCGGGAGGCTTCTCACCCTATAAGAGAGAGCCCAGCCACCCTGAGGAGAACACTCATACCGGCCGCTTGTACCCGCCATCTAGTCCTTTCGGTCACTACCCAAAGCTCATGACCATTGGTTGGCTCAGCTCAAAAACAAACAGTTTTACAGGCGCCTCAGTTTCTTACGATTATTCACCAGGAAACAACTGGGAAAAGTGAAGATCTGTTCTTATCGAATCATGAAATAATCCGTTTCTGTCATGATTTTTTTCAACAAATGCCTAACATCAAATCACATACATTCATATTCTTATTTAATAGTAGGCTGTTATCCAAATACCCCCTTTGCGACATAATCACAGTGTTTCTTTTAAAGCGGCTAGCACAGATTACGCTCATAATATGTGAACATCAGCAGGATTATAGCAGAAGCTTGTAAGCACGTACTTTATGACTGACTGTCTTCTTCAGTGACGGAATTCATTATTTTAAGGGTTTACTCCCACTAGGTCGATCATATTGTGCCTCGGCCCATTTAAGACCTTAAGTTGGATATCATGACCGGGAGAACCGGAGTGTACAGCAGGAAGAGCCGCATTGCCGTGGCCAGGCAATGTGCGTTAATGTCTGATACAGTATATGTGCAGCTGCCGTGCGTCCACGGAGGTCGGGAGAACCAGAGTCTTGGCCGGGAGAAGCCGCCGCATCGGGGCCAGGCAACACATTAATGGCAGATAGGCTACGTGAGCAGCCACCATGCGTCCACGGAGGCCGGAAGAACCAATGTGTTGGCCTGGAGAAGCCACGTTGCATGTTTTCCCCGTGAGTGCGTGGGTTTTCTCCGGGTACTCCGCTTTCCTCCCACATTCCCAAAACATGCATGTTAGGTTAACTCTAAATTCCTCTAAAATCCATAGGTATGAATGTGAGTGTGACTGACTGGCGACCAGTCCAGGGTGCACCCCGCCTCCCGCCCGAAGTCAGCTGGGATAGGCTCCAGCATCCCCGCGACCTTAATGAGGATAAGCGGCATCGAAAATGAACGAATGAATGTTGTACAGCACACAGTAAACATATTCACGTTATTACCAGCCAGCCTTGTCTTTACGTGTTGCTGCAGGGTTAGGCGACTTTCACAGTGAAGAGCTTCACCGGCGGAATGGAACAGCTGTCTTCCGTTCCAAAGACAATGTAAAAACACTGCGTGAGAGGCGGCTGTCTTCTTCTGCTGCAAAGTCAGAGCTGATTTATGTCAACCAGCTGCACACATCTTCTCGACTTAATGTCATGTGATCAAACAGCTTTTTTGTTCTCTCTGTGTCCCGAAGGTGTTTGATAGGAGTTAAGGTCAGGGCTCAGTGTGTACACTGGAAACTGTTTCAATAGAGCCGAGCGGTCAGCAGCACTGTCACGCTGAGTACACACACATTACCATAACTCCAGGTAAGCTCGTCACTTTGTTATGCGACGAGGGTCCTCAGTTGTACTTTGCCCGGACTTTTATTGATTCCCGTGAGGGAACGAGATTAAATTTTTTGTTTGGTCGTGCCGACCTTCTGCATTCTTCAAGAACTTCATTTTAGAAGCTGATGATGCGAGTGTGTCTCAACATTTTATAAACACATTAGGTGGACTTGCACAGTGTAATGGCAGCCGGTAGAAATGCTCAGTTGTGAGTCTGCCAGCGAGGTATGGAGTCACTGGATGTCATAGGCAGGGTTGGAATCACACATTTGCCAAACGGGTAGGAATCAAAATCACTGCATTTTTCATTGGTTCGAGACCTTCAGGCTGCATAGAACAACGGCAAACAGAGTGACGCTTCTTTCAGTCAATACAGTCGCAGCGCCTGCTTCCTGAGCATCAGCAATCTCCGAGGCGTACGATCGGAAATGTAAATACAAACAAAACTACAGAAAATGTCGTGCTCTCGCAGAACGAGGAATGCTGTTCTTTAAAACAGTTGAAAACCAGCATTTCAGGAAAAGCTGCAAACATTTGACAGACAGTATGAATTGCCTGGAAAGTAATTACATGTCACCAACACCACTTCGACAGCTTTACAGAGCAAGGGTGTGAATGTTTGGATGGAGCGTAATAATATAATAATAATAATAATAGTAATACTAATAAACTCAATAACTTGTTCACAGAATAAAACAAACCCTCCAAGACCGGAAGAAAAATAAGAAAATAGAATAAGAAAACATTAAAAAATACATAACTGTATTACACTTCCAATTTGCAGTGCAATAAAAATAATGATAAAACAAATTAAAAATAATAATAATAATAGTAATAATAATAATACATAATAATAGAATACATAAGTATGTATTATTACATAATAATAGAATACATAATTATGTGTTATAATTATGTATTATAATAATAATAATACATAATAATATAATACATAATTGTGTATTATTACATAATTATGTATTGTAATTTGTTATTATTATTATTATACATAATACATAAAAAAATGTATAATTATCCATTATTATTATTATTATTATTATTATTATTATTATTACACTGCAATATGATAGAACACATAATTAGATTTTTAAAATATCATTAAAACCCTTTAATTTATAAAATATAAATAAAAATTATATTTAAATTAATTTAATAATAATTAAATAATACAATTAATTAATATGTATTATATTTATGTTTAAGAATAATGTAAAAACAATATAAATATATGTATAATATAATAATATAATATAACAATAAATAGTATAATTAATAATGAATTAAATACAAAATTATGCTATTAATCAAGCTACTCCAATAGGTCTGTATGGAACATTCGGAAAAAACACTGTCACGCTCTGGGTTTTGGTTTGCTTGTCAGTGTGTTTAGTTTCTATTATAAAGCCTGTGTTATTGTTATTTCCTTATTTTGTATGTTTTTCTTGCCTTGCCTTGTTTTGTATTTCCGGTAATTACGCACACCTGCTTCTCATTTCTCTCTATATATATTTAGTTCAGGTGTGCATGCTCTTAATTGTTGGAGCATTGTCGTTTGTCTTTTGTTGCCTGCTTTGCACTTGTTGTTTGTTCCTGCCGCTGCAGAGCAGCAAACTATTAATAAATTACCGCTTACCTGACCAGTTTGGTGTTCTGCTCTCCGCATCATTAACACCATGCCGAGGAGTAAACGTGACAAACACACAAACACACACACACACACACAGAAAACACAAAAACAATATTTTTTTTTATAAAACCTATATAAAAGCTGAGGAAAAGACAGGAGGCGAGCTGGAGGTAGCAGAGATGAAAATGCTGAGGTTCTCTTTGGGTGTGACCAGGATGGACAGGATCAGGAATGAGCACAGGCGTGTTAGAGGTTTTGGGATAAAGTCCGACAGGCCAGGCTGAGATGGTTCGGACATGTCCTGAGGAGAGATAGTGAATATATTGGTAGAAGGATGCTGAGGTTTGAATTGCCAGGCAGGAGGCCTAGAGGAAGACCAAAGAAGAGGTTTATGGATGTAGTGAAAAACGACACGAATGTAGTTGGCGCAAGAGAAGAGGATACAGAAGACAGGGTTAGATGGAGGCAAATGATTCGCTGTGGCGACCCCTGAAGGGATAAGCCGAAAGGAAAAGAAGAAAAATATATTTTTTAATTAGATATTGTCATAAGAGTGGTTTATTTGGCCTGCAAACATTTTGACAATAATATCGTTTAGCGTCAACGTGTGGGACAATAAACATTTCAAAAGGCACCTGCATTGTTTTGTGACTCGGTTAAATAAAAACGTTTTTTTCACTGTACTTTTTTAAAAAGTTAATGTTAATATCTCGTCTCGTTCTCATGCATCCAACCCCGTTGAGTCTGGTGTCTTGTGACGGCCGGACTTACTCGAGCGCGGTTATTGTGAAGAAGATCTACAGAAGATACTGTAGATTGTTAGATAAAGTGAGACGGTGCATGTCCTCCCAATGAGATCATCATAGGAGATCATTCAAATGTGTCATTAAATTAATCTAAATGCAACTTCAGTAAAATTCCTGCATCAGTATATTAAAGTAAATGTAAGTAGAGGCACACGGGCAGTGTAGTGCAGGAGCTGGCTTCGTTCACAAGAATGAAATATGTCATTTAGCATCCCTTGTCAGAACAGGCGCCGATCAATAAGTACTATGATCTATAAAGGCTGGGATGCTGAGGTTTGGCCAAGCACGAGGCAATAGAGGGATTAACATCCGTTTGTCCCGGTAGACTTGCAAAACATTTATCTCTCGTTCTGAAGGGACAGAGACAGTGCGGTGAGTTCTAGCTCCCTTATTACGTCTTGTATTAAAATCAGCTGTGGGATATAGAGGAGCGATTGTAAAGCAATCTTCAGCCATCTCTTCCTCCTCCCCAAGGTCCTGGTGGAAGCAGCAGCTTGATGGATGACATTACCAGGCAGGGACGGAACGGGCGGTATTAGCATGGAGCCTCTCGGCCCCTTCCCAGCTCATCGATTTGGGCTGCTACATGACCCTATCTTCCTTAAGGGGCCTCCAAACTGGGGGGCACTGAAACATGCTGCAAGCCTCGCAGATGCACTTTGCTATGGCTTGGGTCTTTCATCATCCTTATTCATCCCTTGCCTGCCCCCCACTTTCTCCATAACCTCGTCTGTACTTCATCTTCCAACTGTTCTACCTCTCTTTCTTTCTTTCTTCAACAGAAACGACTTTGAATGTTTATGGGGAGAAACAGGGGTAAACATTTCCGTGCATAAATCGCATGCTCCTTACACCACTTTGCTGACAATATTTACCTTAATGGTGCCGGTTCGGCCATTGGAGCTCATCTGGTGCTGAACCAAAGTCTGGACAAATGGAACGGTTGTGCCAGGAGTGACTTCTGGTGTAAAAACTAAGCCAAAACAAATCATGCGAGTGACGACAATCACCCTAAAATACAGTATGCCTTAATACCTAACCTTTTGTACATTACTGTTACAGTAAGAACTAAAATGATATTCACTGGCACACAGATCCCCCACAAACCTCAAACCACTAACAAAAGTGATCCGTTGTCGGTTCTTGACTTGGGTGAACCCAAGAATAATTGAAGTGTCTTTAAGAAATAAGGTTCTTCTTTTCTCAAAAAGAAAAATTCATTCTTTCTTCTCAGCAAAAGAGCAAAATGGATGAATGTTAGGTAAATTAAGACAAGATAGAACTATGCAGACGGAACATTTCCCCTGTGGCACGGGGCGAACAGTTCCACCATAATACAAAAGCTGAAGTGGTCAGGAAGAATGTGCTTAGAGCAGCACTTTGCTACATGGACCAGGGAATCCAAGTGTGGTTGGATTGGTTGCACAACACGACCATTTAGTCCTAGTTAGTGTTCACAAATTATACAAGTTTCCGCAGTTGGGTCTCCTTGAGAAGTTGACTGTTTGACACAATGTCCTTCCATCGGTACTAAGTCTGGTCCCCATGGACCAAAGTAGTCCAATCTAAGGTCACTGACTTCGGTCCAGTTCTTGCAACCATAAAGTAAGACCCAGGGCACCAGAGTCCTAACAATTCAATTTTAAACACTCAGAGATTTCATGCAGGTTCAGTCCAAATATCTGTTGACTTTATGCACAAAAACGGTATGTGAACCCGGTCTACCATTTTAGAGAAATAACCAAAAAGTAATTAAATGCCTGGATTTTAATCTTTACACAAGCAGTCCAAGACACCCTTGATACCTGACGTTGGTTCTCCCGGCCAACAAAAAAGGTCATTCATTGAAATATCACAGCATCGTTGGCAAAGTCAAGCTTATCGCTCTCTAACTTGACGCCCACCGCTTACTGCTTTTAAAAGCACAAAACAGCGTTCCGATGCTAAGACCAGTCAGTTTCATTGCATAGTCTTTGTCTTTTCTTCAGTTTCATGCTACTTACTGTAGGTATTACATAGTGAACGAGCATGTGGTACAAAGTGAATTTTAATTAATGAAACACTAATATGCAATTAAAGGGGTTGTGCTCTCTGTCTTTGTTGGTTAACAAATCCACATTTATCGTTGCGGATTATACAAAAAAAAATACTCTAGACTTGCGAGTGGGGTTTTAGAAAATGTCTGATGCGCTTCATGTTATTAAAAATAATTTACTACTTTTCCATGCCTCATTACACCGTAACAACCAAAAAACGGATAGGCAGTGTTCTGAGATTATAGCAGAAGCTACTGACAACCATACAAAGATTCTCTTTCATCAACTTTAGACTTGACCTGGTCCAGAAGGAAATTGTCTCTGCCTACAATTCCCCAAAGTTTTTAAACCACTGTGGCGGTGACCTTTTACGTTTGAAATAATCTATCCATTTCATCAATTAATCCATTTCATGCCGTTATACATTTTTTTCCACCCGTAAAGTTCCCCAATTTTTATTTTAATGCAGTGATGATTTTTGACCGCTGACCACCGAAATGGAATCAATTCATCCCATTAAGAGAAACGCGTGCGTTAAAGAGCATGAAATACTCTCTAGGTCTGGCCGGACAAGGGAAAAAAATGAAAGTCTTGGACCACAGCTATGGTGGCTACGGAGGCGTGAAAACGGTCTATTTTCCCAACTGTCTTCCCCCTTTTGAGACATTCGTTTTGGATTTTATGGGAGTAAAAGACAACGTCACTGTTTTTTGTAATAGGCATTACAGCAAACAAAGTGCTTTTTTTTTGTGTGCGATAAAATTTTATGGACTGTTTTGATGATTTTGCACACACTCATTTAGTCATCACGCCTTGTTCCTAAAGGAAGCAGATATTCTGAATGGTACCTCTTTTTTTCAGCTGTTTTCACACCCACAGCTGTATTTGGTGAAATATACTAGTAAGTATCAATTACTCGGTCTGAATAAAACAAAGTAACAACAATCAACTCCCAGGGAATTCAATCAATCACAGCTAGACTGTTCAGATTCTCTCTCTCTGAGCAGACTTCATCAGTTCATGCTGAAAGACTAGGTGGGATAAACACCAGTCAGACTAGATAGGGCCGCTGTAACTAGTGCAGGCTCAAAGACTTGGTTGGACACACACCATTCAGACTGGATAGGACAGCTCTAGTCTGAGAGTCTGATGCAAGATCCAATCTGTTAACCTCTAAAGTAGAAGGCAGGTCCAGACGGGAATGGTTGGATCTTTAGAGGTGTCAAATGGCGATCGTTAGGATACAATTGGGATTGGTATCACTTTTGTTAGCATCACATTCAGATGTAATGGTGGTCATGGACCCCGCCAACAATGGTTGTTTGGGTGGCATCACCTTCATTAGCGTCGCATTCAGATGTTATAATGGTCATGGACCCTGCCAACGATGATCATTTGGGTGGTATTACCTTTGTTAGCATCACATTCAGATGTAATGATGGTCATGGACCCCGCCAAAGATGGTCGTTTGGGTGGTATCATCTTCGTTAGCATCACATTCAGATGTAATGATGGTCATGGACCCCGCCAAAGATGGTCGTTTGGGTGGTATCATCTTCGTTAGCATCACATTCAGATGTAATGATGGTCATGGACCCCGCCCACAATGTTTGTTTGGGTGGCATCACCTTCATTAGCGTCGCATTCAGATGTAATGATGGTCATGGACCCCAGCAACGATGATCATTTGGTGGCATCACCTTTGTTAGTGACAGATTCAGATGTTATGATGGTCATGGACCCTTCCAACAATGGTTGTTTGGGTGGCATCCCCTTCATTAGCTACGCATTCAGATTTAATGATGGTCATGGACCCCGCCCACAATGTTTGTTTGGGTGGCATCACCTTCATTAGCGTCGCATTCAGATGTAATGATGGTCATTGACCCCGTCAACGATGATCATTTGGGTGGCATCACCTTCGTTAGTGTCGGATTCAGATGTTATGATGGTCATGGACCCTGCCAACGATGATCATTTGGGTGGTATTACCTTTGTTAGCATCACATTCGGATGTAATGATGGTCATGGACTCCGCCAACGATGGTCGTTTGGGTGGTATCATCTTCGTTGGCATTACATTAAGATGTAATGATGGTCATGGACCCCGCCAACGATGGTTGTTTGGGTGGCATCACCTTTGTTAATATCGCATTCAGATGCAATGATGGTCATGGACCCATCTGAAACCAAGGCGGCTGTGTATTTTTTATTTCTTAGAGGCTAAATGACTGAATCTTTCGGGAAGGGATGAAAGGACAGCATATTCAAATATTGTTATCTTTAAATATAATAAATAATTTCATAATTGACATCATACTAGTGCTGCAACTATCGCTGACTTTCTTCGTCCATTCATCTGAAAAGCTTCTTGTTTTGGTTAATTGAGTACTCACTGCAGCATTAACTGTCGCGTTAACCTTTGCCACCTGACATTTTGCACATTCTTATTTATTCATGTTAATTCAACCTCATCATGCGCTTCTACCTCATATTTTACACATTTGTCAGTATTTGCACCATTGTACATACTGTATACTGTATATGCCCTCTTAATATTTTTACTTTCAAACATTTTCATACTTCTTATTTATACTCTTAGCCTAAATGCACCGTGGACGTAATTTTGATGCTCTATATATCCTTGATATATGGTGTGTATTGACAATAAAGACTCTAGAGCAGGGATGGGGAACCTTTTGGGCTAAGAAAGCCATAAACGACATATTCTTGAATGTATTATCCTGAGAGCCATATCCTATATTTTTTTAAATGAATACAACTAAAAGTGTGCCAACAATTTTACAGTAGAAGATAAGAAGTCTCTGATTTGGATGGATTAAATTGCTGGGAAGGTTTTTATATTTGGAATATTATTTTTAACACTGTGAGTCCTGCCGTGTTCTTAAAAAATGACACAAAACATTATAAAACAATTCTATTTTTAATTGTGATATTATGACTTTATTCCCACAATATTAAATGTTATTCCCAAATTATTTTCCCCCAGGCTAATATTCCACAATTTGAAACTTTATATTGTTTTGTTAGTTTCTTAATATTGCGACATTTAAAAAATAAAAATGAACTCTGTTACTAAAATGACATTGTTTTTACTCATAATATTACAAGTTTATTCATATAAAATTATGACTTTTTATCTTAATATTTTGGCTTTCTACTCGTAAAATAACAGCATTTTTTTCCATTTCTGCTGTTTGTTTGTTTTTTCAATTTTTTCAACTTTTGCATGATTATGACTTTATTCCTGTAATATTTTAACTTTATCCTCCTAATTTTATAACCTTTTCCACAATCTAATTTTCCAAAAATGACAACTTTTATAGGGGTTAGATTACAACTTTTTCCTTCTAATATTTTGACTTTATTCTGGCTAAAATTACTGCCGATTTTTACATTTTTGCCGTTTTCCTTAAAGTGTTTTGTTAAATTGTACTTTCAGATTGTCAGACCGCACTTTGAACACTCCTGTTGTAAAGCAAGATATGTTACATATATTTTAAGAAAAGAAATACATTAAAATAAATAAATGTTATGGTGTTTAGAAACTTCTGAGAGCCATATGTGGTCATCAAACGAGCCACATCTGGCTCCCGAGCCATAGCTTCCCTACCCCTGCTCTAGAATCTGAATTTTTGAAATGTCAAATCCATGGGAAGCCCAGAAAACGTGAGAAAATGTTATGAAGTTTTTTGATACGGAAGGGTATGTTGTGCCACCGCTGCCCGATGAGAGTCACGAGGTCTCTGCCAGTGAGAAGGAGGGTTTACGAACCCCTGCAGGTGCTGTGGGGTCCTGAAAAAGGGGCAAAGCTCTCTTGGTCTGATTAGAGAAGCCACAGGGGAGAACAGGGAGGGGGTCTTAATTAAAAATCATCTAGATGAAAAAAATCCCATTTTGTTTGGGAGGCTGCTGGCACCTCCAGGGTTGTGGAAGCAACTGTATCTGCACCTAATCACAGTGCTGGAATGGAGGGGGGGTGAAGCGAGCCCAGCAGCCAACCGACTAATGTAGATTGAAAAACGAAGACACTTAGCATGCGCCGGAGCTGCCTGGGGTTATGGACACATGCGCTTTGTCGCCACGGCTGCGACCAAAGCAAGCACGCTTGAATGTACAGTCTCACGGGTGCAGCAACCAGCAAGAACACACCCGTGTCACATTGCTGAAGTTTACTCCCGGCGCACCTCATCCATTTCTTTTGATTCCGCCGTCCGTCCCGGTGTATAGATGACGGCGCAGCATGGCAATGAAGCCCATCTCAAACACCCATTAAAAATAATGAGATGGCCATTTTCGCCGCCTGTTACTTGAAAACAATCAATATCACACAGGGGACTTCTGGCACCACCGAGGGGGAGCCGAGAGGAAGCCTGTGTGTGGATTTACTTAATAACCTCTCATTGTCCTTGGATGGAGCGCTGTGCTGTTGCCGTGCAGAACGCCGCCGCAGATGATACACACCTTTAACGCAGCCAAGCGCCTCCTTTATGCGTCAGTCCCTGCTTCCTTTACTTCCTTACTTCTTCTCCGCCATATGCCTGCGCCCCGGAAACGTGTAGCATTCACGTCACCCCAGGAAAGGAACATATTGTGGCATTAAGGCGGGAAAATGAGACTTTCTTGTGGAGCAGGTTTGATATGATAAGTCAGGCGTTTGCCATTTGTCGGTCGGAAATTAGGAAGGCTTCCTGCGTGCATCGCATCATTTCACGATGATGACCTTGTTTACTAAGCACCTGGTGGTTGCTGGAAGAGGGACAGCTCCTTTTAATGAAGCGTGTGTGTGTGTGTGTGCGCCATGCTTAAAGTACAAAGCGTCTTTCTAACAAGCCACATTTGAATGAAGGGAAATGATACAAACAGACGAGGCCTGGCTATGAATTATTATCACCACAAACAGACACCGACTTTCAAATGCTACACTTTAGTAGTGTTACTACCAGAAGCAAGAAAATCGTCAAGGTTTTGGCGCCTCGACGACATTCGACGCTTCCAAAATTAATCCATAAGAATACATAATAATGCGATACATAATTCATATTTAACTAATTTAATTCAATAATGATCTGCTCAGTCTTTCAGTGGAGCAAGACAGTGATAGTAATCTGCCACTGAAACTGCTCTTCTGTTGGGAGATGATGCTTGTTGTCCTGCTGGACTGGGGCCTCCTCGGTGGCCTTTGCCCTGCCTCCGATGTCGGGCTGTCCAGCTCAGTGCCAATGACCTTCCTCACCGTGTTCTCCAGGCGTGTGGCGTCCTTCCTCTTCAGGCTGCTCTGCCTACAGGAGGGCACTAGCTACCACAGTCTGGTAGAAGATCCGTAGCAGGTTCTTGCATATGCTGATGCCCGCTTTCTGTGGAAGTAGATACGGCTCTGCACATATCTTGTTTTCTGGACTTTGGTCTCTTTGGTCTTTTCATAGTTTGGCTGGTCCCGTGGTTTATAGTCACGTCTGACTTATAAACAAAATATGTATATATTCCGACAACTAGCTTCTGTAGCCAAGGATCGGACCGCCAAGGCCTCCGCCTCCGGCCGCCACCCAGCTCACTTAGCACCCGACCCCTTTGGCCCCTCCTACAAGTGGTGAGCTCATGAGAGGGGGGTTACCTAACACGTTACCTTTTCGGGCTGTGCCCGACCGGGCCCCATGGGTGCAGGCCCGGCCACCAGACGCTCATCACCTCCAGACCTGGCTCCAGAGGGGGACCCCGGTGACCTGCGTTCGGGCGAGGGAAAACGAAGTCCAATGTTTTTAATCATCATCAGGGTCTTTTGAGCCACTCTCTGTCTGGTCCCTCCCCCAGGACCTTTTTGTCACGGGGTGACCCTACCAGGGGCATGACAGCCCCCGACAACGTAGCTCCTAGGATCATTGGGACAAGCAAACTCCTCCACCACGATAAGGTGGTGGCTCTGGGGATATAACATAACATTTAACATGTTTTTTAAATTGTATCTTAACTGACTTACACGAACCGAGGAGTGAATATTACGGTCGACAGGCTTGTGACAACAACAGTGATGTGGAATGAGATCAAGAGCTCGGTGCAATTGCTTACCAGTAATGATTGTTGGACTCGCTGGCTTGTTCATTTGTATTTCTTTTTTTCAGCCTCCCAGGTATGTTTGTTATGCTGTAGCTGAATAACCGTTAATGTGTTAATGTGCACCTATTCAGCATGTTGTTTTGCGTGCTAATGTATATTTAAATAACTTCATACAATTCTAAATTTTTTCAAACAGTATTGAGAAATAAGAGCATTATATATGGCTACAGTACCGGACTCTACATTGAGTATAAATAGCAGTCGCCGTGCCTCTTTAGAAAGCCAAAGTTAAGCTTGTGTGAGTGAGAACGATGCATCTATTGTGTGTCTGCCTAATTGTTGCTCACCTCTGATTGTGCTATGTGAGTCTGAAGAATCTAAAAGTGTAGTAATAATAATCTATTCATTCATTTTCTGTACCGCTTATCCTCATTTGGGTCGCGGGTATGCTGGAGCCTATCCCCAACTGTGGGTGGGGTACACCCTGGACTGGTCGCCAGTCAATCACAGTGCAGACAAACAAACATTCACACTCTAATGGACAATTTAGAGTCGCCAGTTAAGCTAACATGCATGTTTTTGGAACGTGGGAGGAAACCGGAGTACCCGGAGTACCGGAGTACCGGAGTACCCGGTGGGCACCCCTGGTATAGACAAACAACCCTTCACACTCACATTCAGTGGATTCTCAATCACCCAAACAAACATGTATTTGGGACGTGGTCAGGAAACGCATGCAGCACACGGCGACCTCCACACTCAAGCCCAAGCCATTTCCGGTCTACTTGGGATCGTATCCACTAAAGTAGCGTAAAGTCCTGAACGATAGTGCAAGAGCAGGAGGCAGAGTTTACCAGATGCCTCTGATTCAATCTGCTGACACCTAACCTTCATCCTGCATTCAGCGCTAGTCCACGCGGTGATGACGAGCCAGACGGAGTGCTTTCTTTGATAAATGTTTCATTGAGTTCACAGGTGTGGTCGCCGGACAGAGGGTGCAGTTCATCCTTTCTGCAGGCCCGAAACGAGCGCAGTGGCGGACGTATTCACTCGACATCCCATAAATCATCCTGAAAGACATCTGTTATGCCATTTCCATTGCGATCGCTCTGATAAGCTAGAGCCAACTAATTAC
Organism: Oostethus manadensis; assembly: GCA_024372805.1. Classification (NCBI taxonomy): domain Eukaryota; kingdom Metazoa; phylum Chordata; class Actinopteri; order Syngnathiformes; family Syngnathidae; genus Oostethus; species Oostethus manadensis. The sequence continues at coordinate 1,503,430 of QODF01000036.1, read as the reverse complement.
AACTGTACTTATGGGGCCGACAAAGGGGATGGAGGGAGTAAAGAAAAACATAGCAGAAAAATCCATTTGTCGGAACTGAGCAAACAGTCGGGCCTGGCTGTGCTGAACACAAAAGGAGAGAATAGGCCAATCTTTAACAAAATGATGGCAATTCCCAGTACATTTCCCCCGCAGTTTTCATCAAGAGACACCACCGCCTTGAACAACTTGACTTTGCATCTGTACTTTGCCTGAGAGAAAAAGATAAAGGGGGACCAGGAGGAGCACGGGGACGGATAAGGCTAACAACGCTGACTGGTTAAGACCACGGTACGGAAAGCAACTAAATGAGCACCGCAGGGATGGCGGAGCTGTCCGACAGCTGAAATGAGATATTTCCTGAGCGACATATTCAGAGTAATTATTGTGTAATGACCTTGGTTAATACCGCACCATTGTTCACCCAACATGTTCTGTTTTTCCAATCTGTGTCCTGAAATTTGGCGAAATGAAGATGAAGTGCAGCAGTGACGGAGGGGCGGCCTTCGCCAATTTACGGATATGTGTTTTGGTTTAGGTCTATCTCTGTGCAGTAAAACCATTGAACATAAACATGAACAAAAGTCCAACTGCTGGAACAAATAATGTATTCTTCTTGGAAGGATTTCTACAAGTTGTTGCATTGTCTCTCTGGGGAATTCTTGTCCGCCAGAAAACTAAATGTGAGGACAGAGGTCATCCATGCGAGACCTGAATCACAATATTCTGTTGTAGTTAACCCCAAAGGTGGTGGTGTGGAGTGGTTGGCACCCTTGCCTCACAGCAAGAAGTTCCCCGGTTCAGTTCCAACTTTAGAGTAGTCAGTGTAAAGCTTGTGCGATAGATATGGCAGTATGGGCACACAACGTAAGTATGTAGCAAGATAATGGTGTCCTGACTGAAGTCAAGCATGGCGGTGGTAGTGTCATGCTCTAGGGCTGCATGAGTGGAACTGCCCCCCAAACACGCCTCCAAGATGGCAATTAGCCTTTTCGAGGAAGCTGCAGCTCAAGGCGATGGGGCAGACAAATTTGTCTCCAGACTTGAACATAATTGCGTATTCTCCAGCAGCCTGGCGTGCAGTCAGGGCCAGCAAGGCCTTCCGTGCTGGCCTAACCACTATCAGAAACACGGACCTACATTTACAGCTCTAGCAACAACTTAATTTATTCCAACTTGTCTACTATCTTTGTTTCACTGCTTCCACTACTTCTATGATTATGTTAGATTTTTTTAATCCAATCAAGTTTCATCTTGCACAGGTTGCCGTGTCAAAGTAATCTGCCCAGGGCCTTCATAGTCAGTAGTGCAGGCCTATGTCCCTAAACACCTAAAAATGGTGCTATTTTTTTCAACCAATCACATGTCAGATTCACCGATTTTACTGTCTCCTGATAAAATCCTTAAACACTCCATTACCAGTGCGCTTGAATGCCCCATTGTGTAATCCTGTTACAATTTGAAGGAATGAAACAAACATAGAGTTGTTCATCGTTTGTGCTAACCGCTCACCAACCCAGGGTTTTAAAAAACTGTTCTTTTTAGGTGGGCTGGCTGTCAAAGTATGTAGCAACAGAATGACAAGGGGTGGAACTGGGTTTCTCTAAAAAACACAACATGCTGCTAAGCCAAAGTAGCCACTTTGTGCTCAGTCAATGCGTGGCGTAACTGTGCACGTTTTACTCTCGTGCTTTCATTTTGATGGCCGAACACACTAGATGCAGAAAGTCTTACGCCGAGTTAGTGTTGCAGACGGGACCGGAAAGGCGGTTGGGAGTTAATTTTCCTTTTTTTTTTCCCAAAAGTCAACATGTACAACAAATGTGGCATCAGTTTCACAGTGCCACTGCAGGTTGCTTTTAAACAGAAAGTGAAAGTGAAATTAGGAAATGAAAGTGCACCTAATTAACAGTATAAATGGCAAACCAGAAAAGAAAAGATAAACTAGGGGTTTTCAACAAGATTCAGATTGTTAAAGGGGACCTACTTTTCTGGCCCATAAATGTTGTCACAATGATGTATTGTGACAACATTTATGTTGTGTAAGTGTTTTTTTTACGGACGTGAGGGAAAACTAATTTTGTTTAGCAATACGAAGCTGGACTATCCGCCAAAAGTTACTTGGTCGTGTTGAAGAGTCAGAAGAGCAAGCTGTAGGAAACAATTCATCAGTGTTCTGTGTGGATTTTGTAAGTAATGGTAGCATTATAGTGTGCATACAGGGAACGGATTGAGTGTTACCTGCATGCATGCAAATTACAGGCTCACCCATGTCTGGAGCTGCTAATAGCTGTTAAAAGCCCACATTTTAAAAAGATAAATCACCGTTTACCATCAGCTCCTGTAACGCCAGAATTAGGAAGTGGGGTTCGGCAGCTGTCCGAAGGTCCTCGGGGCCGCTTGGGAGCGTGATCAATCGCAGCGGAGTGGGCTCGGCGGTAGGCGTACCCGGAGGAAGGCCGGGGGTGGAATAAATTAAAAGTTCCCGGAAACCCAAGCATGTCTGATGTGGCTCACAGAGGTCCAGCAATGCACAGGTTGGTTTTGTGTATGCTCAGATGTTTGGAAAAATGAGTTGGAACATTGGAACATCTTTTGAGTTCTGTCAAGTATGCCTGTTTTCCTTTTGAGTTCTTTGCTGCAGTCCTGTTGATGAAACAATCTTCAGAAATAACCATCTGCTCGATGCGCCTGATGTACAACTCGGCGATACGGGTTTCAGGAGGAAGGCGTCACAGATACAAATGGGATATTGTATTCAGTACATGGACTTTTTTTCAACTGCAGTTTGTGTAATTATGTACCCGTTTGCAAGGTGAGCTGGCAGATTGGGTTCTTTGCTGTTCCATGTGGCTTTGGAGCACGCTGCAGCTTGAGCCTGAAGGAGAAAGTCTGTTTTTGGTTGGAAAATGTTCAAAATGTGGATCGTAATCAGAAGCTTGAAAGGACTGCTCCCAGTCTGCACTGCAATACTGAACTGAGTGTGAACTCTTTGAAAGTGGCTGACAGGATGAAATTAGAGAAATAAGCAAACCAGAATTAGTTTCCTTTGCAGTCCTGGCTTTTCGACACAATTTGAGGAGCTCTGAAACCCGGAGACCGCCTGCTCGCTCCCATCAAAAGAATCAGCTGAGCTCGCTTCCCTGGATGAGCCCCAGTTGATGCATGCCTCCCTGTGGAGCTATTCTGGGCACATCCAACCGTGAAGACCCCGAGGCAGAACCAGAGCAAGCTGGAGGGATTACATATCCCATCTGGCCGGGATACGCCTTGGGGTTCACCCAGAAGAGCAAGACAACGTGACAGGAAAGACAGATTCATGGCCTCCAGTAGCCATGTGCCATGGCACCTCAGAAATGTACATTGATTACATTTCCTGCCAACATTCATTCATTTTCTGTACCGCTTATCCTCATTAGGGTCACGGGGATGCTGGAGCCTATCCCAGCAGACTTTGGGCGAGAGGCGGGGTACACCCTGGACTGGTCGCCAGTCAGTATGCGGGTCTGAAAATGAGAAAGGTGGGTGGTACAACGCTGATTGGACGAGGTTCTGACATTGTCTGTATGTTGTACGGCGCTGAAGCCTGTTAAGGGCGTGTGTCTGCCAAACAGACACTGTTGCTGTATAAAACACATCCAAAAATGTGATGAATTTGCTTTTTGTAGGTGGCCCAATCGACCAATCTGTGTCCGCAGGAAACACTATTGTAAGGTTTTTTTTGGGGGGGGGTTGTATCCTTTCCAGTCATTAGGGCAGATAGAATGTATGATCTAAATGCCCTTACATGCTAAACAGATTTGCTTTACTCTGCCCGTCACATAGATTTGATTACGGACTTAATCTTTATGCTTATTGTTATGCAAATTTGGAGCTGCCGGACCGGAGCAGGAGGGGATAGAGAAGAAGAGAAAAGAAGACAGAGGGGAGAGCGGGGAGAGAAGGGGGACAAAACAGAGAGAGACAACAACACCAGCAACAACAATTGCAACAACAATAGATGTCAAACATGCACAAAATTTCAATACATTTGAGTACAAAATTGTTATACAAGCGCTCCTTCATAGAAAATCGCTTCACTATGTTGTGATTTTTCAAAAAACAATATTTCATTGCTGTTTTGTGGTTGACTATGGCCTAATATTAGGCAAAAAAAATATTGAATGGCAAGTTATATGTACAATATTATTTGTCACTAGGCATCAGTAATGTTTAGATTGCATAAACATTAGATTACATAACTAACTAACCATAGCGTAATGTTAGATTACATAACTTTACACATACAGACTGAGCCAGCAGAGCTGAGCCGACATCTGGAAAAAAAGGGTTCTCCTCTCATTCCATGTGGAAGTGGTAAGAGTTTGCCTTCCTTGTCTTTCTTCCCCACTCCATTTATTATGTTTAGAATAAGTCAAATGGAGTGGCTAACTAGTTAGCACCGTAGCTTAATCCCATAGCCTGCGCAATGTGATGTAAACAAAGAATAGGAATGTGACTAACGGGGTGTTATTTCATGTCTATGGGGCTGTGATCATTTTAAAACCCATATTTAGAAAATCATGAACAGGCATCATGCTCTAACTATGAAAATGTTCCGTTTATTTATGTTGACTCCTACTTCATGGATCGCGGTCGGATTTATAACCAGTCAACTAAACTATCTAAAGATCTATAAATGAAAATACAAATTCCAAAGGAACATCATTCAAAAACCGGCAAGGAAATGATTCCAAAAACAAAATGACATTGGAACATGAGGACAAAGTTTTGGAATCTAACCAACATTCTTGTGAAAATGGGCCCTCTAAAGTTGCAAAAATGTGGGAATTTTGAACCACCTTATGTTTTGCATTCTCTTTGGCTTTTTGTGACTTTTTGGCAACACAAATTCAAAGAGGCGCCCACAAGGCAACCTGTTAGGCATTTTGTCATTTGCAGCTCAGTGCCCTAACGCCACTCAATCTAATGGCCCAATTAAAAGCAATGACAACCAGGACATTTTCATCACTTTGGAAAAAAACAAAAT
>QODF01000036.1:1485854-1496784 GCA_024372805.1 Oostethus manadensis | reverse complement strand
GCCTTGTGTAGGTCCACAATCTTGTCCCTGACATCCTTAGAAAGCTCTTTGGTCTTGGCCATGGTGCAGAGTATGGCATCTGGATTGATTGATTGCTTCTGTGGACAGGTCTCTTTTATACAGGTAACGAGCTGAGAGGGCTGCCAATGTCAGCTCCTTACCTGTATAAGATCCACCTGGGAGCTAGAGATCTTGCTGACGGATAGGGGATCAAATACTTATTTCCTTCATGGAAATGCAAATTATTGTATAATCTTTTTGAAACGCATTTTTCTGGATTTGTTTTGTCATTGTTGTCTCTCAGTGTTCAAATAAAGCTACCATTGAAATTATAGACTGATCATTTCTTTTTTAGTGGGCAAACTTACAAAATCAGCTGGGGTTCAAATAGTTTTTTCCCTCACGGTACCTTGAAACCGATAGCCATCCCACTTGGAGTTAACGACTTGAGACCTGAAAAACACTTGACTTTTTCATGGGGAAGGTTCATGGTCCAACAGTGAAAGTCATATCTGCCTGTCCAACAGTAAGTGAACCCACCTATCAGCGGTGCTGATGCAGTGACTGACAACGACTGCGTGAACAGTCATTAAAAAGACAGTCGTCGCTGCATTACAGTGAAGGATTCTGCAATTGTGTTACATTTACAAGCACCGTCACCCGCCTTTTAAACGAGTCTGCCTCTGCTCGAAATAGAAGTTGATACAGATGCATGTTATATCGGCGTCTCCTCGGCGTATTTAAATGAGGCTACACTCGCGTTTTCTATTTCCGTCTCCTGTGGGCTTGGGGTCAGAGAGGTTTCACCGCTGCCATCTATCAAAATGTTTTTTCCTGATCCTGTTCTTCAGGTTTTCTTCCTTTGTTGTGTTTTCCAACCCTTGTATTTGCTAACACAAAAGCACATCATCCCGGGTGTCTTGTGTCGGGCCACATGCTCCTTCTCCCGTCGGTTTGTCACTCTCACTGTCCACGACGTGGCCAAGGAGTGGGATACTTGAAACCCATCATTCCGATAAGAAATGTGAGGTCCGACACCACACACATGAGGCGCACGAGCATTAGAATAGATATTGGACATTAATGCTTTCGCATGTTACAGTCGTGGGAAGAGCATTGAATTATTACCATTTTAATGAAAATAGAGCCCCAAAATCAGTTGGATATGATTTGGGTGTAGGACTCTCAGGTGCAAACATGTTCTTCCTGCCCTGGACTCAAGGGTAGCGGCGCTTGCGTGATTTGATATGCTAATGCAGGATGTGATCCACGGGCATTGTAATCATCCATTTAGCGCTTGACTTGGTCCATTTCTATTGACACTGGTGCGACATCCTGGGGACAAGGGTTTTGCATGTCTCTCTTAACTCGTCGAACTTGAAATTAACCAGAAAGTAATTCTGTCTCCCACAGGAGCCGGCGGTTGTAACGAGGAACTGTTTTCCTTCCTTCAGCATATTCTCATAACCCAAAAACAGCGGACTTTGACACGTCGGATTTCTTTCTTATTGCTGCTTCAAATCCCATGAAAGGACTTTTCCTTAGTGTGTATTATCTGCGGTGCTCTAACCTCAGCCACCAACAGGATAGCCCCACGAATGAACTGATTCTCTGGGTTTTTGAACTGTTATAACTTGGGTTGTGAATGATAAATCGATGCAACCTGGTATTGTAGGGCCATGCGCCAGGTATCGCAAGACTAGCAACTGGTGGACAGTGAGTCTGGGCTGCCGGTGAAACGGTTGTCATGCATGCTCCGTAGTCACCGCAAAAGGTTTTCAACACATCAGTAAAACATATGTACAATATAGAGAGCTCATTTTTCTTATTTACTATGTATGGTGTAAAACTAAAACAGGAACAACATGAAATTGTAAACACTAAATCAGGGGTCTGAAACTTGCGGCCCCCACCTTAATATGAAAGTTTAATGTTAGTGCTGCTCTTGAGTTTTATATGAATGGGACTTTTTACAGCGATGTACGCGGAGCTGGCGAACCAACCAATCACGGTGGGGTATATGGCTCTCAGGGGCGTGACATTGACCGGGCTTGATGCAAGCAGAGAGAAAAATTGTTTTGATTTTGAGAATATTAACTTCTTTACACCGGTGTCCTTGTTTATCTTATTTTGTGTAAAAAAATTTAAAAAGTCCAAGTTTGAAAGGACAAGATTGGCTTTTTAACATTATTTTTAATTTAAATTACCACATGTACCTCAGACTCTGCCTCCAGCGGCCCCAAGGCAAGTGTGTGTGTGAGTTTGAGACCCCTGCACTAAATGAATGGATATGCACCATCCACCAGTAGGAGCCAGGAGTTGGTTTTTCAGACAGGTTGCGCACCAAACAAATATGCACATTAGCACTCAGTAACGTCATCAAATCTTGATGCTGTCCCACATAGCATCATCATTCGGGACTAAATATGAGGTGAAAGAAAAACGGGTAACACATATACATATACACATAGACATATAATACAGTACTGTAGTGCATCTGTGCAGCTTTAAGATAAATGGTGCGTTCAAGGGCTGTCAAACAAAGCGTCAACAACATAAACATTCAAAACTTGGGCATTTCTAACTGTATATCGTTTTTTTAAGTGCCCATATTTGCAGAATTTATATCAATTTACCAAAAATCCGATGTGCTTATTTACGGATTATTAATTACTGTGACTGAAAGTTTCCCGTGGTCCAGTTCCACTTTGCCCACTGACCGGCACCGGGCCACCCCTGCCTTACAGCATGCTCGGAGATACAATGTGCAGTTTTACACGGTTTAAATACCAAGAAATACCGTAGGAATGCCACTTTTATAGAATTTGCTTCTTTATTTTATACTATAATGTCTGCAAATAATGTCTACATCAACGAATGTAATCGTATGTGTTTACAAGCCTAGTTTGAATGTGTGGTAAACAGACAAACGTAAAACTGTTTTGGCCATTGCTGAGCTTATTGGACTTGTCCAGCGTCCTAGTCATTGTGATTCTGTGCAGATTGGATTACTACCTGTCAGCCTCTACCAGGCCTGCCAAGGGTGTTTATGCAGTCATCTTGATTAGCCTGCAAACCCACAGGAGGAGCCTGGGACGCTCAGAAGTGACACAATGACACATTTTTTCCCGTTTTTTTTTAAATTCAGGATACTGCTATTATCCGGTTTTTGTGCCAGGGGGTTGGCCTCACCCACACAAAACTGCATGAATTTATACTCTTTTAATCTTTTTCAAGGTGCTGCCTCTTCTTCTGCAGCTTCATAGGCAGAAGGTCTGGCAAACCTCCCACACCACCGACTCCCTGAAAAAAGGCAGAATTTCCCAGATGCTGGTCAGATCCTACTTAGTCAGATCAAAAGTGGGCTTTGGCATTTTGGCTCGAAATGTTTTGCAGTCGTTCAGAATGATTTGAGGTTGTGGCCACCTGGGCTGTGAAACATGGGTTTGATATATGGATTTTCTCAAATCTGGAAGGTTGCAACACCTTTTACAGCCCCTGAAACTGGGAGAAAATATGACTTTTTTGCCGGCCCCTTGCATGCTTTTAAGCACACCGAAACAGAATAAAATCCCTTTGATGGGGTAAACTTTTGGCCACTTTTTCAGTTCTGCAGATACTTTAAAATACAATTATTGGTGGCACTGCAATAGCTCTGAAGTAGCCGGGAGGGCTTCAAAATCTTCTGAAGCTGCAGTGGACAACCCTTGAACATTTAAAAATAGCATCGTTTTAGACTTCCACTTACATTTTGCAAGTCATGTTGAAAATAAAAAAATGCCTCAATTATCACAGTTAATTGGTTCAGGACCTGACCGTGATAGTGAATTTCTGCAAAGTAGGATTCCTTATTTATAAATGGAATATTTTTGTAGTTAAACCATAGGAAACTAGTTTGTGACCTTCTAAATACGTTTTTTAAAGTTAGTAAAGCCCTATGGACATGAAATAACACCCCTATAGTCACCTTTACACTCCTATTACCCAAAATGGTAGCGATAATAAGAAAAACTAAGACGTATAGGACATAATAAAGACTGTGTTAGCATTGGGAGAGTTCCTTCTTTCATTTTCAACCCTACTTTCTGGTGTACAAGACACATCCGTGTTTAGGCCACAGCCAGTAAATATAGAGAGAAAAAAAAGATTTGTACATACTGTATATAAGTTGCACCGGACTATAAGCCACACATGTTCACGTCATAAAATGGCATATTGTGGCACGCATGACTCCCTGAGGAACAGGCAACTCTTTATTTGTCAGGAGGAAACTCACAACGAGCTTGTCGACCCACTGAACATTGCAGGCGTTCATTGTTCAACGTAGCAGTCTGACTCATGGTGTCGTTGAAGAAAGAACACTAAAATCCTCACACAGCAACTTAACACGCAGTATACAAGACAAGTACCTATAAAAGTGTAGAATAAGAAAACAGCTATCTTGGCTGCTTCCCACCATGCGTTGCTTCCCAAAGACGGCCTGTGTTGCCCTCCGGCTGATTGCTTTGTTTTGCTGGGAAGCAATGCATGATGGGAAGAGGTAACGATGTTGTTGTTTTTTATCCTACACTCCTATCGGTACTTTCTCACCTTGCTATTGAGTGTTAAGTCGCTGTGTGATGATTTTAGCATTCTGTCTTAGATGATAGAGTCATTTCCTATGCGTTGAACTTGTCGCGAGTTCCCTTGTATCTCGTCAAGAGGCCCGACTCTTCCTCACTGATTTGTGAGCGGCACAGTAGTCAAACAAGTAGCAGTAGTTTTGAAGACGTCACGAGATTTAGAATATGGCCAAAAATGAGCCGTGCCACTGTGTAGGCCGCAGGCTTCAAAGTTTAAGAAAAAAGTTGCAACACGGGTGGGTGGTAATGCATGATCACGATTTTTTACGAGGTGTCTGGTGCGTATACAATATTTAGGAGTAGCACATTGTTTGACTGTCCACCATTCTATTCTATCCAACTTCTATCCGTCATGTCCGATGCACATTAGGATGTGTGAGCAATCAAGGATTGTGGGAATTAATCTTGAATGAACACGCATACAGACAGTCGGGGCAAGAGTCAAGAGGAAAAGGTCCCCAGATGCTCCGGGAGGATTTTATTAAGTGGTAAAAAGCCGGCTTCATAATGATCATTTGCTTTGCTCATCGGTCACACGTAGCTGTCCCGTGCGCTACCTGGAGATCCATGAGCTGACGGAAGGAGGTAGACGGGAGTGTCTCGGGATAAAGCGGGAATGGACCTTGTTGACCTTCCCACCCGTCATTTGCACATCGAAAACATGTAGTGTTCTGCAGTGGTCACTAGGTGTCAGTAAAGTTACTGTAACGTTCTGTGAGCACCAGACTTGATCAGCAAAACAACAGGTTTGAATTACAGGCACAAGAATCCCAAATAAAAATCCCTACTAAAAACACGGGCAACTCTGAACCCCCAGTACTTATTTACTTACATTATTACTATATTGGGTAATTTGGGTGTAATGGTCACTATAGGCATGTTATTTAATGACAAAACGGCTCAAATAATGACAAAAACAATATTTAGATGGTCGTAAACTGGTTTTCTATGTCCTGATTATTAAAATATTTCATTTAACAATACAGAATTCTATTCCACAGAAATTCACAAAGGGCTTACTTTAGTATTTCCTCATTCAATTTAGACAGCTGCCCCTTTAAACGTAGCGTCGTTTCGAGCTAACTAGTTAGCCTCCAATTCATTTATTCTAAACTAAAAAAAGGATTTCACACGTGAGTGGGAAAGAAAGACGACAAAGTAAGAAGCCAAAAGCCTACCACTTCCACACGGAATGGGAGGAGAACTTCTTTTCAATGTGTCATGCCCAACATGCCATGGCTGATGGTGATGCAATGTAATGTCTTGTCTCATGCATGTAACATTACTGACACCTAGTGGCCTATATACCTAATACGACTTGTCTATCAATATTTGTTGTATTTGTCTTGTTGTTTTGGCAGAAATTCCCCGCGAAAGGTTACACGGAGACCGAATTGTAGAAAAAACTTCCCCCATAAGCAATAGTGCAATTACAGACACACAAAAATATTACCAGAAAGTACATTTCATAGTTTTTAAATTGAAAAGTAATTATGAATGATGAATAATTAGGAATGACTTGGATACATTTATTGTCCCATTTAAGTACGCGGTGCCTTACATGATTATATTATTCTTATAGTATCGAGGAAACTAAGTATTGGTGTTGGGTGTGTGATCCAAGATGGCTGAAAAAACAAGCAACGTTTGTTACGCGCAATATTGTAGGAGAACTGGCGAAAATTTTAGCAAAAATTTGAATCAAAAAGTACCCGATTTGACCATTTTAAAATACACTCCTGATCAAAATCCTAAAACCAGTTGAAAAATTGCAAGAATCTAGAGTACATTTTGCACTGTTGGATTTTTAAGTAAGGCTTCAAAATGCAAAATGAAGACATGGGCCTGATGTGAAAAATGTTATGAGTGAGCAATTTTCTGCAAACAAGCATGCAAGTGAAATAGGCTGTCCATCAGCTCATCATAAGCCTTTTAAAAACCCAAAATCGTGGCAGAAATGTGGATTCCGTGTCATCTTCTGTCACACTGTCGTGATCTCTTGATGGCAAAGGCAAAAAGCTTCGTCTCGTAGAGCTGCATAAGCGAGACCTCTTCTGCTGAGGTTGGACTCAATCATTTGAAAGGTCTTCAGAGATCCCGGGGGTTATGGAACAAAAAAGTCGAGTGGTCAACCCAGAAAAATGTCCCTGGCGCTGAACCAGAGGGTCCTATTGGCTGTCCGTTAAGACACGGGACCATCCTCGGCCCAGATGAAGGTTGTTACTGGTGCAGAGTGCAGTCCAATTACCATCAGATGGCAGCTGTGAGATAAGGGCTGTAAGAACAAAAAACGTCTTCAAAGGCCTCGTCTCCCACAAAATTGCCCGTTTGGAATTTGCACGGGAGTACTGTCTGTGTTGTTGTGACTGATTGCCCAAATGCGGTGCGCGTTGTTTGTTTTTCTTCTGTTGGAGGACCCTGGCTGCTCGGATCGGCTGCAGAAACACCCCCCATTCCTCTTTCCTCCCAACCGGCCACATCTTGGACGTATTGGGTTTTAAACGGATGGACGTTTTATTAAGACCTGTTGTTTTCTTTACTTATTGCTAAATAAATTCTTTGTATAGTCTATACTACAGGCCTATACTAGGCTATACTTGCCTATACGAGAGCCACTCGATAGGCCAGGGGTCGGGAACCTTTTGGGCTAAGAGAGCCCTAAACGACACATATTTTCAAATGTATTTTTGTGAGAGCCATATGCTATTTTTTACAAGGCGGGTACAGCTACAAGTGTGCCAACAATTTTAGCAGATAATAGGAATTGTATGAGAAGGTTTTATGTTATTATTAACACTGTGATTCCTGTCACGTTTTACTTGAAAATGTCGGCAAAGGAAAAAAAGAAAAAAAAAGAAAATGTCGGCAAAAAAACCCATTATAAAACAAAAATAATATATGTCATTGTAATATTTTGATTTTATTCCCAAATGAATTTCCCCCAACCCAATATTCCAAAAATGACAACATTATATTGTTTTGTTTGCTTCCTAATAATGTGCCATTCAACTCTGTTAATAAAATGTTTTTACTCATAATATAAAATAAAATTGTGACGTTTTTTACATTAACTCATTTATACTCACTTTACACAGCATTGTTTTTCCAATGACTGCTGTTTTTTTAATTTTCCTTTTTTTTTCAAATTTTCTCATAACTATGACTTTATTGCTGTAATATTTTGACTTTATTCTCCCAATATTATAACCTTTTTCACAACCTAATTGTCCAAAACTTTGTTGGGTTAGATCACAACTTTTTTCTCCTAATATTTTGACTTTGTTTTTCGTAAAATGACTGCTGATTTTTCAGCTGTTTTCCTGTTTTCACGACTTCACCCTCGTAATATTACAAGCCTTTTCTCACGTATGACTTGATAGTTGTAAATTCACTTTATTCTCTTGAGCTCAGATGATTTTGATATTTCGTCATGACAGGCATTGCCCGAGGCAGCTATAAAGTCAGAGGATTGTAACGAGTTTTTGCACAATCCGTTATACCTCGTACATCCTATCAGTACCATTGTGCCGTCACTCATTATTATACATAATCATATATCAACATATCAGTCATGTGTCACTACTAATTCATGTGTGACCGACTGAAATTGTAGATTTAAATGTTTTATTGCGTTTACGTTTTGGTGGAACACTTTTTCGATACGGTTGCCGTTGCAAGGGGGACTCTTTTGAAGCGACACACACAGAGAGAGGAACGCTCTCTGCTTCTCTAAATGCTTAAAAAACACTTTTTTCATTGTATATTGAGTGCGTAAATATTATTAGATGTTAAATTGTTGTGGCGCTGGGTTTTTTTTGCACATGTATTGTGACTTATTTTTGTTATTGTAATGCCGCTTTTCGAATACGGGTGCTAAAATGCAAGCCGTTTATTTCTGTTGCTCAAAATAAAAATACTAAACAAAAATATAGTCTGCCTGCTACTTGCCATCGTTCCTCAGAAATAAATGTGCAGATCCCTACGTGATGCGTGTTCGTCAGCCTGTATACTATTTCAAGTCCGCTACACTTGGACATACAGTACATCATTTATGCGCATACATGACAACTGCTGTGATTAAGGAACATTATTGGTGTGGTTGTTAATAATCATTACTTTGGTTAGAGTGTGTCATGCATTCAAAGAGGCCAAGAGCTTTATGAACATGCTGCGAGCGAGGGGCCGCTCTCTGCCGAGTGCCCTATGCTGCGCATTAAAAGAGACAAGATTTTGGAGCTCTGCCATGAGAAGGTGGGTGACCTCCTGCAACCAAACCTGCACTTGTCTGCACTAATTGGGTGATTTAAATGTGTGAGAAAACAATCCTCCCCCAAAACAAAACATAGTCATGTCAGTATCTTTCAGCACCAAACATGGGACGTTGAATGGTCTAAGGAAGTTCTGATCTCTGATTAGAAAAAATGTAACCTCGACAGTCCTAAATCAAAATTTCTCAGAAGTTTGTACATTTCTCTTGGCTTCCAACTGGCAGGAGATCTCACCCGGAACAATGGAACCTCAGGTTGTATAGGGCGTCAACCAGCAGCTGGCCAGATGTTGCAGGGGTGAACCCCTCATGACCAAAGACCCTCGTCTGTGTGGTAACGACTGCATTTCACAGTGCCCACCTGATAAAGGACCATCCTGCATTTAAAAAAAAAAATATCATGATCTTGCAGCAAAGCCAATTAATCTCTCTCATAAACCGCTACGAGGGTTCCGAATCCGTTCCCTAGTACTGAGAGAGACATGAAACATGACGGGTGAACGGGCGGGTTGTTGTAGGGTGACAGCGTTGTGTAGTATTAAGGGAAGGAATAAATCAGTGGAATGAAAAATGGGAAAATGCAATTTGTCACACCATTGTCAGTTTGCCCCCCCACGGATTCATCAGGCCGCCTTGCTTGTCAGCCGAGCTGCTTGCCGCATCCCTTAAATGAGACTCGCGGCTTCAGGAAGCGAGAGCACGGATTCTTTCAGTATGCAGCGCTGCAAGCAGGACAAGAAAAGCAAAACAGAAACGGGGGGGGGAGGCAAAGACGTTAGAAAGAGAGACAGATTTGAAAACATATCCCACAAAGATGCAGGGGCGAAGACTGGACGTCCTACGGAGCGCAGCTCAACAGGCTGCACATTGAATGCAAATGTCAGGCCGTTAACGGGAACCCTCATTATGCAGTATGTTTATCTAAAAACAGCGAGTGCAACATACTTAATGCATTTCTTGCATCAGATTGAATCGCATTTTATTGCGAAGGTGCTTTCCCCCGGTAAAGTGAACGGTTCATCTTCTGCTGTCCAGTCCAAACCTCCATTTCAATCATCATGTCCTGAAGTTTGTGGCCGACCTGCTAATGTTTCCTGGGACTGCCGTTGACTCACGCTCATACGTTATTCACTTCCATTTTATAAACACTGTTGCCTCCGCAGGTTGACATTCGTTTTGGTATAAATTGGATTAAATTCACTCCTAAGTCACCCACACTTTGAACAGAACCCACGAAAGACACAAAAGAAAAATTACAATAGACATTTTCTGCTGTGTCTTGTCTGATGTGTTGCAGTGCACTGCTGGTCCCGCAAAGGCGTAGCCTATAAGCACACCAATGGGCAATTTGGTAATGGGCACCAATGGGCAAAATATTTTTTTTTACATGAAGCTGTATGACACCCCCATCACCAGTGTAGTGCATCGACGGTGACTTATTCCCACCCCGCTTCGTCCCGTGAGTCAAGTTCTGGTCGTGTTTTGGTGACACTTGGGGACACTTGAGTAAAGAGTTTGGCTTCTCTAAAAGAGTAATACATTTGCGTGACAAAAATGCTTCCTGAAAAGAATCAGACCTCACAATCGCCAGCAGCTCCTAACCGAAATTTTAGCATCTATCCCACCCATTTTCTTTGCCGCTTATCCTCATTCAGGGCTCGCAGTTCAAAGCAAAATAAGAGACGGCTCGCATCTAAAAACACCCGTTCGTTGGGACACATTATGCCACGGTACCACTGTACAAATGGCGATGCCAAACAATACCCGCAGTGCACCACTAACTCCCCGCTTCTCCCAGAAGCAACGTACTTGGTGACGCCGCAACACAAATAACTTTGGTCTTGTTGAGAGAGCCATCTGCCAAGGCTTACTGTCGCTTTCATGCGAGCAGATCCTTGAACATGCTGAAGGATACAGTTTTTTCCCTTAATGATGGTCGTGATAGTCAAACCTTTAATACAAACGGGCTGCCGATATCGGTATGTGCATTTTCACTTCCTCGGTGAAGTCGATGTGTAGAACACATATCACTCACAGCGTA